>CAUYON010002369.1:0-13118 GCA_963573935.1 Arctocebus calabarensis | reverse complement strand
GGTGAGTGGTGTGTTGCTTGTGGATTGGCTGGTTTGAAAGCCTGGCAGTCAGCCGATTTCGCGGGGCGCGGGAACGGGGAACGCGGGGTGGGGGTTAGAACGGGACTGGGGCTTGGGTAATCAGGATAAGGTGGGTGTGGGCTTGACCCACGTATGGGAAACAGGATACGGTTGGGCTGGTTGGATAACTTCAGGGTGGGGGTGCCCGGAGCGTTCTTAGAGAGTCCCTGCTCACCGATTTCTGGGAGACTGGGGTTTTCACTACTAATATTGGATTCTCATTATTTTTTCTCTTTCCTTAGGAATATTTTTCTAGAATTCAGTCACCATAAGTTCACATTTAGGCCTGGATTTATGAGCACTTCATAGTTCTCCTTCCTCCTCTAGGCCATTCCACATTTTACGTGTTCAAAGAAGAACCCCTTATTACTTCTAATCCCTAGCAACCACCAATCACATGAGCATCTTTACACACGTCCCCCCATGTATCTGCCTGAGTACTGGGTGTGTGGCTTAAATACTAGCAGGAGCTATGTTGTGTGGTTTCCCTACCAATAACTAAACTAAGTAGCCACAAATTGGACTCCAGAACAGCTGCATTATTCTAGACTTGTGTGCAATCTTTTTTTCCTCAGCATTCCAACTCAAATTTGATCTTATCTATTTCTCAAACACTCGGTGATACAATAGTTATAAAAGTAATACCACTTTATTGTATAAATATTTAATCAATTACTTGTGAATATGTATCATACTCTCTCTATATGTTAGTTAGCCTTTTAGGAACCTAGATTTGTTATTATCATTTCTTTGTCAAATGTTTTGATTAGGATTACAGGTTTTCTATGGGGATTGTAGCCTTTTTCTGTATGTGATATCTCATTAGACATTCATTTCATATTAGTTTTCAATTTTTCAAATACCTCTCCCATTATGTCATCTGTATGTTAACTATGTCTAGGTTTTTGGCTGTTCAACCAAAGTTTTAATGTTTCTGGAATAAAGCTTATCTTTTTTTGCTATGGACATATTTTTAAAATCTTATTCAAGAAGCCCTTCTTTAATCCTAGGCCCCTATGTCTTTAATCGTCCTTATCATGTGAAATCCATTCTAACAGGTGGTTTTAGGCAGTTATCCAGCTTCTTTTATCCCTATGTAGTAAACTAATTATCACTATGCCATTTATTAAATAATTTGCCAAATCCCAGTTGCATTGCAGGACTTGACTTAGTATACATTACTTTTTCATAACAGAATTTTTCTAAATAAAATTGAGAAGAATTTGTATTGTCATAATATTTAATCATCCACAAAATATCATAGATATTATCCTAATTTTTATAATAGTTTCAATGCCTTTCCTAGGGTTTTAAAATTTTCTTTAAAGAAGTTGCTATGGTCTGAATTTTCGTGCCCTCTAAAAGTCATATGCTAAAATTCTGGTGGCACCTACAGTGGGTAGGGTATCAGCCACATACACTAAGGCTGGAGGGTTCAAGGCCAGCCTGGGCCAGATAAAACAACAATGACAACTGCAACAACAACAACAAAAAAAAATAGCTGGGCATTGTGGTAGGCGCCTGTAGTCCCAGCTATTCTGGAGGCTGATGCAAAAGAATCACTTAAGCCCATGAATTTGAGGTTGCTGTGAGCTATGATGCTATTGCACTCTATGCGAGCAACATAGTGAGATTCTGTCTTAAAAGAAACCATAAATAAATAAATAAAAATAAAATTCTGTCCCCTATTGGTGTGGGGCCATGAAAATTATTAGATATTCATGAATGGTATTATTGCCCTTATAAAGAAATTGACATGATACTCCTCTCTCTTCTACCATATGATTAACATGGTTATTCATTGATCATGTGGGAATCCCATAGAAATAAGGATTTTTCATCATGAATAAATCAAAAAACACAATATATACAATATATGGCCTTAATAGAATTATGGACAAAACCCATAATACCATTTCAATATATGCAGTAAAATTATTCCACAATAATCAACATTCCTTTATGATAAAAAAATCCCTCACAAACTGGGTATAAAAGGAAGTATTTAGTTTATTTATTTATTAATTATTTGCAATTTTGGGTCAGGGCTGGGTTTGAACCTACCACCTCCTGCATATGGGGCTGAAGCCCTACTCCTTTGAGCCACAGGCGGCACCCCAAAGGAACATACTTTAAAACCATAAAGCCTATATATGACAAACTTACAGCCAGCATCATCCTATAACATGAACACGAAAAAATTAAAAGTCTTCTTCTAAGATCACGACCAAGACAAAGATTTTCATGTTCACTATTTTTATATTCAAAGTAGTACTAGAACATCCTATCCAGAGCAATTGGCAAGAAAAAAAAAAAGATCAAGAGCATGCAAATTGGGAAGGAAGATGATGTAATGCTATATTTAGAAGAACTTCAAGATTCCACCAAAAAACTGTTTGAACTGATAAATGATATCAGTAAAGTTTTAAGGTATGATATCAACCTACAAAAACTAGTAAAAATTATATATACCAATTATATATACCTAAAAAAGGAATCAAGAATACAAATTTAATTATCTCAATTGAGTCAAAGGTAGATTCCTTACAAATTGTAACTATTTACCAATGAAATAGAGTTTTTTTTTTAGGCTCACATCTGTCATCTTCAATCCAGGGTGTGTAGTAGTTGTCTTGTGAGTGTCCAATTATGGTAAGTAAAGAGCTGAAGGAGAGTCATCTCAAGGCTTTCTGAAACGGCCCCGTCCTTGGCCTTTGCCTTCCCATTTGAAGATTATGGAAATGATGTATACAATGTAGCTTTCATATGTTAGACAAAAAAAAAAAAAACTGAAAGAATATGGTTAAGAATTATTAGTAGAATATTGATAATGAGAAATACTGCTTTACCATAAAATTTATGTGAGGCATATGTAAATTTGACAGGCTAAGTATATATTATGTGCCTATCCAAAAGTTTGTCAACTTTTTGTAAGTTTCCTAAGTCAGAAAAGAGGTTGCTTTAGTTTTTTAGTCATAAGCAATGCTCAATGTTTGAAATTTGTTTCAATACAATGTTCAATATAAAACTTTGATTTTCTAACTAAAGATCTAGTCATTTATTGAACAGTATAGTTAATTGTTTATTGTATTGATCTTGCTTTGTTTTACTTTCCTTTAAAAATTGTTTTTTGCTTTAAATTGCCTTGTCAGAACTTGTTCACTTAATTTATTTTATGTTTCAAAAATATTTTGTTCTATAATACACATTGACTAATTATTTTGAGGGGGTTGGGGAAAAATGATCTATTGTTTTATAAGAAGGCAGTTTCATCAATGTAAATGTGCTAGCAGTTATCGCTTTGAATAGAACAGAAAATCAATAGAGATGAGAAATGGGGTGCTGGCCTCAGAATTTTTAAGCTGTGATTCTATGTCTCTCCAATTAAGAAAACCACACTGAGGAACAGAATAACAAATAACAAGCAGGTTGTTACTTCTTTTTCTGAATTCAATCATTTTTTTCCCCTTTGTTTTTCATTGTTTTAGAGGGCAACCATTCCTACTTCTGCAAAAGACCCTTTTGTTAGAAGAAGAAGAGAATTGATTTTCCTTTGATTCCCAATGAAAAGGAGAGGCATGCAGGATAAAAGCACAATTACAATGAACTCAATTTCAAATTCTTTCAGAGCAATCATAACACCTACAATTGTTATTAATCAATGATAAGGTATGTTGAGATCTGTTTCTGCATTAGTTTTAACACCTTAAACTTATCTAGAACCCACCAAATCAGGCAATATCTATACCTTATGGAGACAAATTACAAAGTTTTGTATTATCTTTACTAAATGCAGGCCCTTTTGTTCTGTTAATTTACTATGCATAATCAAGAGAAAATGCCCAGTACATAGGAAACATGGTTAAATTTCAAGTCTCTTCTGTTAATTTGATAATTTAAACTTGAACATTGATCATTTTCTTCTCTTTTCAGACATTATTCAGTGAAAGTAACCTCAGAGGTATATCTTATCATCAATCCTTAATTGCTTTAAAATTTATAGGGATACATTTAGAAATATCAGCTCTAAAGAATTAATAAATTCCTGGGAATAGCATAATTGCTACTGGCATTCTTCTTTTCTTTAAAAGCCATGGCATGCTTTGCCAAGTGCACACATATGCCAAATATTTATTAAAATGCAGGGGATAGTTAGCATAATTAAGGTTAAGTAACCATGCCATGTTTAGTAATTAGGCGTGTCAAAAGCTGCATTTTATCTGCAGTATGCTCATCTTCTGATCAGAATCACCTGGGGTATTTTCCCACATATCTAGATTTGCAAGCTCTGCCTGGAGACTATGATTCAACACAGTTGTTATGAATCTTCACATTTACATTTTTAGGAAGAATTACACAGGGGACTTCTGGTCTAGACAAGGTGACACCAACTCATTGTTCCCTGATCCTCCCCACTATTTACATTATTATCTTTGAAAATTAGCTAAGAGTCAATTAAATGAAAATCTTGAAAGATGATAAAATAAGGAGAGCTTGTTTGGAACTCTCCAACTAGAGGAGGAACAAACAGTAAGGTAGTGGGTGTCCTACTCACCTTTTCAAGCCTTACCTCCAACCTAGCAGCATAAGACATCTTATATATACTTACTTCTCATCCTGGATTGAAGGGAAGTCCCTCTGACAACACAAATAACCATGATATTGGGAAAGAGATAAATTGGAAACCTTTCTGAAAATAAGCAGATCATCCCCATTCTCTGCTGGGGCTGAAGCTCTCTTTACCCACTAAGAGAGCTAAAGTAGCTAGGCAGAGTTAGTGAGAGAGAACTGACAAGTGGCCTGATAAAGAAAGTCTCTAAGATGTTATTCCTGCCTTTATAGACCCCAGGACAAGCAGCACTAGAAACAAGGACTCAATCACAGCATACAGGTTAAGTAGACAGGATCACCAATATGAGACAGCATCTCCAGTGGTCCAGTCTGGGAAGTCTGTTTGTCCACTGGCTGAGTCCTCTACTTAGAGGACCTTGGAGCATCTAATGGCCTTTGGTTGGGAGGCCCTGTCACATCTATCATTCACCAAATTACCTGGTCTTGTGAAACTTCTTCTACCCAACATTTTTAATGTGTGGGGTTTATCAGATCTTATTAAATATCATTATGTCTTTATAAAAATAAAACTTTGTTCTACATTTCTATATATATGTAATACTTCTTGGGGTGGCGCCTGTGGCTCATTGAGTAGGGTGCCGACCCCATATACCGAAGGTGGTGGGTTCAAACCCGGCCTCGGCCGAACTGCAACAAAAAAGTAGCCAGGCGTTGTGGCGGGCGCCTGTAGTCCCAGCTACTCGGGAGGCTGAAGCAAGAGAATTGCCTAAGCCCAGGAGTTGGAGGTTGCTATGAGTTGTGTGATGCCATGGAACTCTACTGAGGGCGATAAAGTGAGACTCTGTCTCGTCAAAAAAATATATATATATACATATATATATATGTAATACTTCTTTAATGATATATAGAGAGTATCAAAAAAAGGCATACAACTTAAGAAAGGAAAAAACCCTATCAAAATCATAATACTCAATAATGTTTGTTATCTTGCATATTGTATCTTAGATCCCTTGTAATTGCAGAATTCAAGTATGACTTGAGTATTACATTTTAATACATTTTTTGCTTCCCTTTCTTAAAGTGGGTACACATTTTTTTGGCCCCCTCTGTATATGAGAAACCCTGTTCTGTAGTGCTAGGTATCATTGCTATTCCTTCCAGTAATTTTGTACAAAACTATTAGCATTTTATGGTATTTGTACAATTTTGTCTGTGCTATCATAGCAAAGCATTATTTTTCGTAATGCTAATTGCATGAAATCCTGTGGGCAGTTAAACACACAAGAATATTGTTATGGTAAGGGTTGGTGTTTGTTTTATGTTACTGTAGTTTTAGAGTAGATGTGGTCCTAGCAATAACGTTAAGAAGTATCTCAGAGTTAGAGTTAGCTTTAGATTTAGAATTAAGAAAAACATTTTGGTTTAATTGAAGATAGAGTAGGCTACTTGGGAGCCAACAATGAGATTATATGGGAATATCTGATAGTACAGAATACATTATGCCAGAAAGAGAAAGAAAACCCACAGGTCAGAATATGTTTGTTTTGCTTAAGGATTATCAAGAATGCCAATTTAGGGGTGGTGCCTGTGGCTCAAAGGAGTAGGGCCCAGGCCCATATGCCAGAGGTGGCAGGTTCAAATCCAGCCCCTGCCAAAAACTGCCAAAAAAAGAAAAGAATGCCAATTAGGCTACTTTGAGTTAGCAAAGTATAGAGTGAATTGGAAAGGAGGTCATAAAAGGTGACAGAGACCAAATAATGAAGGTTTGACAGATCAGAACACTGCCAAAGATCAGAGTTTCATTTCTTTTCTAATTAGGATAGAGGTTCATAAAAATGTTTTATCATGTGAATAAATGTATGATAAGATGCTGAAAGATCTCTGTAATTCTACATGGAGAATATATTTTATTTTTTCTCTTGGACTAATTTTCATCTAAAATGGGATTATGAAGTCTTTCTTTCTCTGGGAATTTTAGTCAAAAATGAAATCTCATTTTAATCCTCCCAGCACCACCACTAGAGAAAAGTGTACAGAAAACAGTATTGATCCCGTGAAGAAAATGGAAGTATTTATAGGTCCTTGGGTCAAATATGTCTAACTTATTTCACACATTAAACAGATATATAATTGGTTTATTTCACAAATTCCTGAGACCAAGAGGGAAGTGTTTACCTCTGAGTAACATCTGTCAATATATATTCAAAGGGAATCTAGAGAAAATATTAGCCAGTCATGTATGACTGATTTCTACTGGCTGATGAGGCAAAAGGCAAGTAATCTTAAAATGACACCTACCTCTGGTGATTTAAATTAGAGATGACATGTCTAAATTTTAATTAAAATCAAAATTAAAACCAAAAGACAGCAAGTAAGGCTGGAGCATCCCACAGGCGATTAAAGACTGCCTTCCAATTTATTAAATTTCGCTAATAAGTTAGACAAATAATTTTGTTGTCTTGTCTTTTCTATTACTCACAGCTCATGTTATGAAACATGTCACATTTTAATTAACTCTTGTAATACTTTGGCAATGTCCAAAAAGCAAAAATGTGTGGACAGTTACAGAATTTTGAGAATCAGATTCTGCAATTTTCTGGTCTTGTTTCATGCACACTCATTGAAGTTTATAAGTACTATTCCAACAAGTATATAGAAATAATTGATCCAGGACTAAGTTTAACTGATTTTTAAAAAATAATATTTGTACATTATGTATCTTGTCTGGAATTTTTGTGACTATTTAGGTATTTTTTATTATATCAGTGGATGATAACATGTTTTAAATGCTGAAAGTGTGATTAAATTTCTTATTATTTTTCCTTCTTTTTATCTGCACATTATATTTTTAATCTATCCCTATGGAAATAGTAAAACTAAAAAAATTAAAGTAGAGGCTTAAATTGTTTAAAGAGTGAAGTGACTTTTATAAAAAGAGTTACCTATAAAGTTTTAAATAATTTGAAATAGATTTATTCTATTTTTAAATTTTTCAGAATATATTCTATAATCCATGGATAAACTATTCTAGTCAAAGCATGAAATATAATTTTGATTTTAGAAACAACCTGTGGATATCAACTTGGGATTAGAGAATATCCCTCAACAGAAACATCAATTTGAACAACTATCCACATACAAAAGTACATAATAAGAGCTAAGGAAATCTGGTGAAAGATGAAGATATCTGGTTATAGTACAATAGCAAAAAGAAGAGGCATTGGAGAAAGTAGAAAGGACAGTTTGACATTACTTGTATCACCTCTCTCCCAACCACAGGCAGCATAGTACAAAAAAAGATACTGAATCAGTTCATTTTGCACTGTTATGAAGAAATGACTGTCTCTGGTAATTTATGAAGAAAAATGGTTTATTTGGTCCATCATTCTGCAGGCTGTATAATAACCATGGCACCAGCATCTGCTTCTGGTAAGGGTATTAGTGGGCTTCACACCAAGGTGGAAGGTGAAGGGAGGAAGGTGTGTCACGTGGCAAGAGTGGGAGCAAGAGAGATTGGTGTGGCACTAGGCTCTTACACAATAGCTGTCATATAAACTAAAAAAGTGAGAACCTATTCATTATCATGATGGGGTCACCAAGCCAATCATGAAGAATCTATCGCCTATGATCCCAAACCTCCCATCAGGTCCCACATTCAACAATGGGAATCAAATTCTACATGAGTTTTGGAGGAGTCAAACATTCAAACTCTATCAAATATCATCCATTTAGGAAAAATAAAAAGAAGTAAACTCAGGACTTTGACTTGAAGTCCACATAGAATGTGCCAAAGTAAAACACAGCCCTGGGTAAAGTCTCATGGCCTCTGACTGCAGAGTGGTATTTAAAGACTGAACTCCTAGACCTGCCCCAGCACCAAATGGGAACTTGTCACTCTTGCAAATAGACTGAAACTCTGGCCTGAATCATACATGACTGAATACAGCAGTTTTAGGCCCTAAATAACCCACAGCAACAGGTAAGTGTCAGAGGTCATGGGATTTAGGCACTCCCCCACACTGCCCCAGCCTTGTCAGCCATGAGATTCCAGCTCACTGCTGCTCCGGTGATGCTAGTTTTTGGATATGGCTCTCCCAGCACTACAACAGCTCTAGTGATCACAGGCTTAGAAGCCATACCAGATAACTGATCCAGAATCTTGGGACAGGCTTACCATTGAAAAGGTACCCCCCAAAATGCCAGACTACAAAAACTAAAATAAGTCACTAATTCATTAAGGTACAGTCAGGAGGTATGAATGTACATCCATAAGCTTCAAGAACAACCAGGGAAATGTGATGTCACCCAATGTACAAAATAAGTTGTCAGTGACTCACCTGACAAGATGGGGTATGTGAAATGCCTGGAAAAGTATTCAAAATAGCTATTTTAAGGAATATCAACAAATTTCAAGAGAATACACAGAAATACCACACAACAAAATAGAAAAACAATAAGTGACAAGAATGAGAAATTTAAGAGAGAGATTAAAATAAATTTAAAAAGAGGCAAACATAAATCAAGAAGGTGAAAAAGACAATGAATAAAATAAAAATTACAATAGAGAGCCTAAAATAGCAGAGTTGGTTGGTTGAGAAGATAAAATAATTGACAAACCTTGAGCTAGATAAACTGGTGAAAGACATAGACTCAAATAAATGAAACTGGAGTTCAAAAAGGAGACATTACAACAGATATCATCAAAATACAAAGTATCATGAGACTGCGATGAACAAACACATGCCAACCTATTCCTGAAGAGACAAAATCTGCCAAGACTAAATTATAAAGAAACAGGAAACTTGAACAGATTAATGATGATAAAGGAAATTGAATACATAATAAAAATTCTCTCATGAAAGCAAAGCCCAGGACCTGCTGGCTTCCTGCTGAATTCCACTAAAATATTTAAATAAAAAGCTATAAACAGTATCCAAAGCCCTATGTTGTTTATATTATGCTAATATAAATAATAAACAGAATCTGAATTGGAAAGGGAAAAGTTAAGTAGTCTTTGTTTGGAGAAAATATGATCTTAAATATAGAAAATCTTAAAGACATAGCAAAATATCTTAGGACTAATAAATAAATTCAGTAAAGAATTTTGTAGAATGCAAAATTAACATGCAAAAATAAATAATATTTCTCCACTCTAATAGTACATAGTCATAAAAGAGAAATCAAGAAAATAATAGCATTTACAATAGTTACACAAATAAAAAAATACTTAGGAATAAATTTAACCAAAGAAATGAAAAGGCTCTACCATGAAAATTATAAAACAGTCATAAAAAATAAAAAGACATAAAGGGATTTATACTCTACATACATGATTTGCAAGAATTAATATTGTTAAAATATCATCCATATTACCGAAAACACTCGAAATGTCTATTGAAATATTAATGGCATTCTTTGCATACACAAATAAAAATCCTAAGATACATATGGAATCACACAAGACTTTGAACAGCCAAAGCAATATTAACCAAAAAAAACAAATCTTTACACATCATACTATTTGACTTCATAATATACTATACAATTTGATATATTGATAAAAATAGAATGGTACTGGCATAAAAACAGAATTATAGACCAATGGAACAGAATAGATATCCCAGAAAAAAAACCACACATTTACATTCAACTGATTTTTTGACTAAGGTGACAAGAAGACACATTGGGGAACTTACAGTCTCATCAATACATGGTTGGAAAACTGGATGTCCACATGCAGAAGAATGAAATTAGATGCTTATCTTTTAAAATAGATTAAACATATGGACATAGACCTGAAAATGTGAAACTAACAGGAGAATACATAGGAGAAAAGCTCCATGACATTAGCCTGGGCAATGATGTTTTTAGATATGATCTTATAAACAGAAGAAACAAAAGCAAAAGATAGACATTAGACAACAGGGATATAAAAAGTGTTCAGTATCACTAATCATGTTGAAAATGTAAATCAAAACCATCAAAGCCACCACACTCCCATTAGAATAGCTAATATCAGAAAGACAAAAGAGCAAGTCTTGTTGAGGATATGGTAAAAAAGAAAACTTTTCCACACTGTTGCTGGCAATATAATTTAATACAATTGTTATCTAAATCAGTATGGAGGTTCCTTAAAAATTACCAAAAATATAAAACTAGCACATGATCCACCAGTCTCACCCTTAGAGTAGGAGACAAGCCTGAGAATGGATGTTGCTGCTTTAATAGCAGGTGCAAGTGTTAAAGTAAACAATTCTCAAGCAGAGACTTGCAGACAAGAATTGGCCTCAAACAGCTAGTCAGTTATCTCTGCCACCTCACATGAAATTTGAGTAATTAAGGTCTCATTTACATTGTGGTTTAAAAATTTCTCCATTCTTAAAATCACTGTGGCAGGTCCAAGACAACCATGTAAATTATGAAAATAGAGGGACTCCAGTTCTACAAATTACTACTCAGATTTTTAGTAAAAGCCAACCGTTTGGCCTTTAATATTCCTCCATTCAATAAATAAGGCTCCAAAAGATCTGAGACTACCGGCACCTCTAAGGGAAGCTGAGCTTTTTGAACCTGCTCCCCTGTCCTTTTTCTGAAAGTGTACTTTGGTTTTCAATAAAGCTTTTACTTGCTTGGCTTACATGTTTTATTCTAAAATCCTTTTCTGTGATAAGCACTAAGGACTTGGAAAAATGTCCACTTGGAGAACATTCACACCACTGCTTGATATGTATTCAAAGAAAATGAAATAAATATGTAAAAGAGGTATGGACTCCCATGTTTGCTGCAACATTATGTGCAATAACCAACATATGGAATTAATCTACATTTCTATCAATATATTAATGGATAGAGAAAATGTGATATTAGACGTGTCCTTAATATCTGCAAATTTGGCATTTGCAGTTTCAACAAAACTTGAAATTGTTCTATCAAAAAATGATTGGCAAAACAATAAAAACAACATTATAACAATAATAAATGACACTAACTGAAACACAGTATAACAGTATAACCACAATTTACATAGCTTTTATTTTGTATTATGTATTATAAGCAATATAGAGATGATTTTAAGTATATGGGAGGACATGCAGAGTTACACACAAATCCTAGTCCATTTCATAATAGAGAATTGAGCATTCTTTGAATCTGGTATCTGCAAGGGATCTTGGAACCCATCCTCCATAGATACAGAGGGATAACTATAGACACTTGAAATATTACTCAGATATGAAAAAAGACAAGCCTTTTGATTATAACAATATAGATGAACCTGGACAGTATTATGCTAAGTGAAATAATCCAGGCACAGAAATAAAAATACCACATGCTCACACTCATGTGAGGAATCTAATAAAAGGTGATTTCATAGTGAAGAGTGAAATAACGGTGTCTAGAGGCTAGTGTAGTTAGTGGTGTGGGGGGATGATACCTATGAGATATAATATGATATACTTATGTGATATAAATATGACATAAATGTGATATAAATAGAATATAATATACCTATGTGATATAAATATTATATCTATGTGAAATAATACATTTGTTAGTTAGCTATAGCTAACCATTCCACAAGAAATACATGTAATAAATCATTCTGTATATAATAAATACACACAATTTTATGACAATTAAAACATAAAAACTCCATTTGAACATGTTTTATCACTGATTTATTCACTATTTTAATTATAGAAGTTGCTTCCTATATTAATACTTACATATTATGAACTAATAAAATTAGGTATAAGACTTTGAAAATAATTTTATTTTATTTTTTTGCAGTTTTTGGCCCAGTCTGGGTTTGAACTCACCACCTCCAGCATATGGGGCTGGTGCCCTTCTCCTTTGAGGAATAAATCAAGTATTGATTTATTTTCAAAATTGAAAATACTTATCATTTACTTTGTGGTGAGAAAACCTAAAATATATTCTGTTTATTTTCAATTTTGAAAATAAATCAAGTATTCTCTATAAATCCAATTTTGGTGTTTAAACCCAGTAACAGAAAAAAGAGAAAAGATTATGTTGTCTGCCTTTCTACTGCAATTATCAAGAAGTACAAGAAATACTTGACATTCACTGCCCCCAGCAGTACCACGGGCTGGGCAAGCCACCTGGCCCCTGTCCAGAATGCAAGGGTGACCCCTGGAGGGTGGCTTGTCCCCAGAGGTGAAGGCCTCCTGGGACAGTGACCCCATCAGAGCCCAAACTGGACTGAGAGAGCCTGGGCCAAATTCTCATGGCTTCAGCTTGTGTCATCACCCCTCAAGAGCCCCAGGTTTGCCTTATAATGGAGCGCCAGGAGAGAAAATTTCTTTTGGACACCGGAGCAACCTTTTCTGTACTTCTCTCTAATCCTGGTCTTTTATCTTCCAAATCCATAACTATACAGGGGGTGTCTGGACAGCTGGTTACCAAATTTTTCTCCCAGCCTCTAAGCTGCAATTGGGATGACTTGCTGTTCTCTCATGCCTCCCTAA
>CAUYON010002368.1:0-43527 GCA_963573935.1 Arctocebus calabarensis | reverse complement strand
CACTGCTCACAGCAACCTCCAGCTCTTGGGCTTAAGCGATTCTCTTGCCTCAGCCTCCCTAGTAGCTGGGACTACAGGCGCCCGCCACAGCGCCCGGCTATTTTTTTGTTTTGCAGTTTGGCCGAGGCCGGGCTTGAACCCTCCACCTTCGGTATATGGGGCCGGCGCCCTACTTGCTGAGCCACAGGAGCCGCCCAGCTTCCCACTTTAAAAAAATCAACATTGATAATTATGAGAAATATTCTTAATGAATGAACGATTAGCTCTAGGATATTATATCTATCTACATTTATTTCAGATTCTGTCTATATTTATTTCAGATAATTTTTCCTACATCAAATCATGCTACTGGAGAGATTTAAATTTAAGCTCTTTTTTCAGTCCATAGAATTATATCTTAGCTTTAAGTTAGAAAGAGTAATACAGCTTTTTAAGGAGTAAATTATATATGTTATAAGAGTTTTGTTGAAGATACTCACTTCATGACTGAATTTCCATTTTCTGAAGACAATGGAGAAATTTGTCTTTAATTTTAACAAAAAGCTTAGCAATTGCTAAGCAACTAAGGCATGTTGATCATACAAATGAGGACTCCACAAGTGATAGCCATTGGACCTAAACAGTAAATAGCCATGCCCATTTGTTTATTTCTTTTCTGTGGCTTTTTTCACTTTACAACAGCAGGAGTGTGTAGTTAAGTGATAGAGAATGGTCCACAAAGCTGAAAACATCTTCTCTCTCATCTTTTGCAGAAAACGTTTGCTATTCTGCCTTGAGTATTCAGGAAGACTCTGCCCCCTGCAGTTAGGTGTAATCATGTTGCTAACTCTGGCTAACTAAGCAGGAGCAGAAATTAAGGGCACATGTATGAGCCGCTAAATGGTTCTCTACTTTCTCCGTCTCCATGACCTATGGTATTCCAGACAGTGAGGACTCCATCATTCTACTTCACTCAAAGTAGAACACCCAGAAGCTACCATCTTCTCCCATGGTCATGGAGACTGAGTGTGAAATGGACCTTCAGCATTTAACCTACCGAGATGTGGGGGACACCATCAAGCCTGGACTACCTGATGCATGTTGTAAATTTTCCCAAATGATTTCTGCAATAGGTAGATTTTAAATAATGATAAGTAGTCATTAAGTAATGACTAGTAATCATAATAATATGAATAACCATTTGAGGATCTTGAATTTTTGAGGTCCATATATTCCTTTGAAGATTTAATCAAAACTAAAAGTTATGTCCAAAGCGGAAATGATTACTTATATACACACATAGACACACACATACAGTGACATATAGTAATATATATGTATATACACACATGGTTATGTATATATAATCAAAACTTCACAAGGAATTTCAGGAGGTTGTAGTCTCTTTGAATACCAATGCATAGGTCCTAACTTGCATAATAGAAGGATCACTGCATTTGGAGGTAAGATACACAAGAATGGTTTCAAATCCTCTCTTTGCCACTAACAAATTAGATGTGTTTTTTAAATGTATATGAACTGTGGAACTCCACTTTCTAATCTGAAAAAGGCAGGATTAATACCTGCTTTGCTTTGAAATTGTAAGATACAAATGCAATGGTATGAAATTGTCCATTACAGTATTTAACACATTAGATGGTCAATAAATGTCTATCCCTTTCATCCAGTAATAATAGTGACAGCAGTACAGTGAGATGCTCTAAGGTCAAACCAAATCCAAGCTGGCACAGGATAAGATGAGATGAGAATGTTCTCATTTATGAAATAATGGATTAGATCTGATGATAGCTATTAGCCTTCTCGGCTCTACAGTTCTGGCTGTCATTAGACAAAGGCTCCCTAAATGCAAATACATTTTCTTGGGATAACTCAACAAAGAAGTTTTGCCTCACTGATTTTAGACTTGGAAGTTCGGCTGCTGCAGAAATGTACTTTCTACACTGTATGCACACATAGTCTTGGGTTTAAATTAGAAGGTTAAATTCAAAGTTCTTTTCTTTGGGAAATTTTAATATAGAAGCCACTATGCACAGTAAAGCTTTCACAGAAAAAATACATTGGAAAGGCACAGTGATGAGTCTTTAGGTCCCTGCTCATCTGACATACTAGAATATTTTCTTAATTGTGTGTTTCTGAAACATATGTAATCATTTTAGAAGTTATTATCATAGAGTCATATAATAACAGATGTTTAGAGATCGTCAGGACATGTTTATGTATCCTTAAAATTTATTACTTTAGAGAGGAGAAAAATGAAATCCAGCAATATTAAATGCCTTGACCAGAGACAGTGACCTATATAGAAAAGTAGAAATGGAAATAGTACCTTGAAATCTAGGCATTCTGCTGCTCTTTTTTAATGCTCTCCCAAATCATAATATATTAAATTATCAGACCAAGATAGTTCAGTATAATGCATACTCCAGGAGACTATTGGAAGCATCTGCTGTGAGCCCACCAGGTTCTGTTAAATGCAAATGGTAAGGAAATTTCAGAGACACTGCAGGCAATACACTGCTCCCAGAAAAGCCTAGGGAGGACCAGGCTAAACACGTATCCTCTATGTCTTTTAATTTTATAACAATGTTTAAAGTTTTTGGTTATATACATATTTAATTACTATGAATATTTGATTTCATGACTATTGTTAAGTTCACCAGACAACATGCTCCATAACATGAGAAATTTCTCTCTTTTTCTCTTCTTTATTTCCAGCATTGCACCCTTAACATACATCACAGGGAGTAGAGATCAATAATTATTGATGCTTAATAAATATTTGTGAAGTAAATGAAAAATAACTGTTACATGTAGTGTTTACCATGGTTGCTTCTTTAGATGAAGAAATGAAACCCTAAGAAAAGAATCTTTGCAATAGCACATCTCCTAATTTCTCTCCAAATCATTCCCATTCTAAATGTACACCTATTAGAAAAAATAAATGCTCACAATGATTACTCACTGGAGACATTTTTGCTCTTTCCATGGGACTGTACTTAGGAAAAGGCAACTTCCTAGCCTCCTCAGTCAAACTTTCTCTTCTATCACTGAGTTCCTGAAATATATACATACCTCAAAAATAAGAAAAATAGCCATACATTGGAGAACTTCAATGTTAGGATTCATTGATCTGAAATTTGATTCCTGAGGGTAAGGTTAAAAGTAAAGCGATGATCAACTGGACCATCTTTCATACTGATCGTTGTATCAGTGAGCTGTTTCTGGGTATACCATTGAGATATACAAAGAAAAATCACAATATATATACAAGAATAAGCATTCACTTCTTGCTCATATGTTTGTGTGTCATCTTGGGCAGCTCTGCTTTTAGGTAGGAATTTATCCAGGCTTGGTTTAAAGATAGAAATGTGCTCATTCTGATTTTGGTCAATCTTGTCTGAGACTCAAGGGATAGTGATTTCCCATGATAGGAGAAATTTCTCCTTCTGGAAGATCACTGACATCCAAGATAGCAAACCCAACCACAAATCTTGTGGCACATCTGCTCACATCTTTTTGGCCAACGTCTTATGGCCAAGCCCAACATGAATAGACAATGAGACAGAGACGTGCACCCTTCTCCTAAGGATGGTGGAGAGAAAGAAAGATAGTGGAAGAAAGGGGAACATATTTGTTCTATCCTAAAAATTATACTGAAAAATAAGTGTAAAGCAAATTTGAACCGTTATTTTACCTTCATTAAATCTATAGTTGTACTTCTCTAGATGCCTTTGATCACACTGAATTTTTTAATTTTTTGAGAGTATTTGTTTCTATATCAATAAGTATTACTCAGGCTCACTTGATAAACACTTTTCCATATTTCCAGTGCTACTATTAGGACAATTTTAATGACATAGTAAAGATGGTATCACCTTCTAGTGAAAGAAGTATCTCAGAAAGAAAATCACTAGGCCAGAGAAAATGGCAACCACTGACATTGTGAAAGCCTGTGGCACATTTACAACCTTAGCAAGTTACTAAGCCTGAGATTCCTTCTTGAAATGGGGCAAATAAAAGCATCTACTTCAGGGACACAATTATTAGAGGGACTTTACCTAACAAATGCAACCAGTGTAACCTGGTTCTTTATACATGCAATGAATCCCCAATAGCAACAACAACAACAAAATGCAACCATTTCATAGACTTGTGAGAAGTAAAGGAGGAATTAACTTTGCAAGGTCCTGAGGGGGGTCAGTGCATTTGTAAATTCCCAATACTGTTATTATTTTGTGATTATTCCTGTTTCTAAGCAAGTGTGAGTCTTAGTCTACATGCTCAGATGTGCAAGATACATAAATTCCTTTTCTTTTTCTTTTTTAACCTAAAACTATAATATAATGAAATTTATTTCCTAGACTTCATCCGTGGAGCTGAGGATAAAATTTTATTCATGATCTTCTTCCTAAGTCATGCCAAGACTCCAAACTTTAATTGCTAACAAGTGGTTGAAGTGGGTCAGGGAGATCTTCTCTTTGGCTCCAGGTCATTGATCACTCATTTGTCCTTGAGACATACTCTATACTATTTATTTTTTTAACTTCTTTTTTTTCTTGTTAAATCATAGCTGTGTACATTAGTGCAATCATGGGGTATAGTGCAATCATGGGGTACAGTGTGCGGGCTTCATATACAATCTGAAATATTTTCATCCAACTGTTCGACATAACCTTCATGAGATTTTCTCATATTATGTGAAAACATTTGCGTTCTGCATTTAGTAGGTTTCACCTGTCCTTCTAAGATGCACCATAAGTGTGATCCCACCATTTACCCTCTCTCTACCCCCCCACCCCCTTATTTATTTGATTCTATAGTCTCCTCTCCACAAGGTCCATATAGAATTCTTTTCAAATCTGCTTATGTTCTTACTTCCTAAGTCTTCCAAGTGGATATTTCTTGTCTGGGGTCTCACTGACACTGCACTGCTCTCTATATGCCATCTTGAAGCAGTGACTTTCTCTTCCCCTTTCCTCATTTCAAGGGGGTGATTTACCCCTTGCCAGTTCTGTGTGAGACATTCTCTTTATATTGTGAATCATCTTGCCTCTTTGCTACTTGTCTTTTAAAATCAAATGCATTTTCTGCTTTCAACACTGCAGCACCCTTGACAAAGGAAATCTGTAGGGTGTACTTCTCTACTGGAATAGAGGCAAGGAAACAGAGAAATCCAGGAAAAGAAAAAGAAACATGAGTTTCATTTCAAAATGATATGAGTTGTCATTTCAAAATACTATGCTACTGTCATTGTTATTATCATTACACCTATCTTTGTCCTCATCATCACAGTAAACTGATATGATCACAGGAGTCCATGCTAACACATGTCTCAGAATCCTCATCTCCGGGAAGGTACTTCAGAGAGGTTGTTGGTTTGATACAGCACAAAATACACAGCTCCAGAATTCAGAATCAAGTTCAAAGTCCCTTCCTAGTACTTACTATCCTGAACATCTAAATTAAGCCTGAGTCTCCTTAACACAGTTTCCTCTGAAATGGGTATAAATAGCATCTTCTCCCAGTTTTGTGATGGAGTGTAAATCGTTTATATAAAGTACTTGACACAATGCTGACAATTATTTAATAAATGTTGGATAGCTTTTGTTAAAGAGGGAAGGACTACTCTCCAATTTTTTTCTTTAGTCCTCTAATTTCTAAGAGTTCCCACTGCAGTAAAGCTGTGGTTTGGGGATCTAGAATGCCTCCCTGATCTGGTTATCTGTTATTCATGATCCCAAACCTCTGTAGTCAATGCCTCATTGCCTTATTTAACATAATATGCCTCTTGATGAAAATCTAGGATAGCAGATGCCAGAGGCTCCAGGGTCAGTAATTAATTATAAAAACAGCAAAATTGAGGAAGCCCATTGGCAGGAGGTGCCCCTGTATAATGGCAATATGTAGGCCACTGCTGGGGAAATGAAGATGGGGAGCCCGACAGCCACTTCCTTTCCATTTGGCTTAGAGCACTTGGCATTCATTTATGAGGCCATTGGGTTCAATTAGATCTCTGCATATGGAGCTGTCAGTCACCATCAAGGTACATCCTAACACATGTCAGAGCAGCCTCCACTCTGTCACTTTAATCTCACTCTGGAAAGCTGTGAGCAGAATTTGAAGGAGTTGGTGCATGTTGCATAACACTGTTTTCCAATGTTTCTCCCCATCCCTGTTTCTCTGAGGCTTCTGCCATAGCAGGTCAGGCTTGCAGAGAGTCAAGGAGTGTTCATCTAGCAGAGCCTTGACAGGGCCATCATCTGGTGGGCTGCTGTAGCCCTGGGCCATGGCTTTTCTGATAGTTCACACTAACCCAGCAACAATGAAAAAATAAGGAATCTCTAATCCTAAAGAGCAAAGAAGAGCACTGCATAATACTTCATGGGTAATAGTTGCTAAGAGATTGGCTCTACTCACCTCACCTTTCAGAGCACCATCCCCCGCCCCCCGTCAGATGTACCTGACAGCGACGTTTGCATGTGTGGTACTCGACTGCAATTTCTTGAATTATCAAACACCATCCTTTCTGCAACCACTCGAGAAAGTGTACCCTAATGCAAATGAGAGAAAGAAAGGTTATGGAGATAACCTGGAGTCTGCTTTCTTTAACACAATGTGAGATATTCGGTTAAATTATTATTTAGATCTACCTCACAGTAGATCCAGGCATACTTTGTGTCACAATGTTGTAACTGAAAGCTTGGTTGAGTTTTTAATGTTTCAAGACAAGAAAACAGATTTTTCTTCCTCTCCAAGTCAATAAAAACTACTGTTCAATGAGGAGCATGCAGCAAGTGCCACCCTGGGAGCTCCTGTGTCCCTTATCTTAGAAGACACTGCCAAGACTCTGTGACAGGCAGAGCTAGTCTATGAAAGGACCGAAACTCTGGACACCAAAGACCATGAATTTGTATCCCACTTCTTGAACTCCTTGAGCCTGGACAAGTTTCTGAACTTGAATTTATGACCTTCACTTTTCACATCTGGTATGGGTCTTAATAATTGCTATCTACATCCCAGACTCTAGAATAAGAGCTTTACAGGGGATGCTCTTGCTGTTTTCTGTATGTTCATTCCCTTTATATAGATGAGGTAACAGAGGCTTAGAGACATTAACAATATTTCTGAGCCAGAATCCATTTCTCAGAATCTTCATCTCAGAGAAGGTACTTCAGAGAGGTCGTCGGTTTGATACAGCACAAAATATACAGCTTCAGAATTCGGGTACAAGTCAGGTTCCCACCCTACTACTTACAGTGACATGTCGACCATACAGTGATATGCTGAATCACTTTTACTATATTGTTTCCATTCATTTAAGTGATAAATTGTTGGCTATTCCCTGAAACTTAGCAGGAATTTGTATGTGTACTAATGGTAAGAAGATTTCATAAAATAACTGAGCAAAAAAGATTAGAGGTATTTCCTATAACATTATATAGAAATGCACATAAATGATTATTCTATTTCATACACTAATTAAGAAGTTCTAGAATTTTAGTATTGGAAAAACTTTTAGAGACTTCATATTTCAGTGATTTATAATAAGCACATCAGGAAGGTCTTCCGGTTTTTAACTTTCAACGAATGCTACCTTTTTAGATTTTTGCCTACCAAAATTAGATTTTACAAGCAAACACCATATATCTAATTTTTTAAAAGTCTATATCTACATGCACTCATTTGTTAATTCACAATGCCCCAATTTTTCTGAATAATTTAAGTATCTTCCAAGCTTATCAGTAGGAGATCAAGTTTTTCTTTAATTGTTTTCTTTTTTCAAGCCTCAACTTAAAATTGTTTCAAAAAGGCTTTGCCTGGCTTGTGGGCTTGGTTTGGTTCTCCTGTTCTGCTATATTACACTATATTTTCTTTCTCTGAATGCTCATCACTCATAACTGTTTTTTATTTGCCTCTTTGCACAGAGTGTTAGGTTACAAGAGCTTTGAGAGTGAGGCTGTGTAGGAATCTTTTCCTAATTTCCAGTGGTATTTGTATACTCTAACAGGACTTCCTTTCAGGGATAACTTTCCACCTCCTTTCTTCCCATTTTATTTAAAACATCACAATAATAAGATCAAGGTTGAATTAAGGAAGGTATTATGATATCCTCTATAACTATGTCATTGTCACTGCTAAATTATTATGCATCCACTCTTCTAAAAACTAGGATTTATCCAAGACTAATTCAGACAACATCTCCTTTCTGATTCTCCCAGGAAGACTTAGCTGGAGTCTCTTCTGGCTCTTCTGGAAATTGGTGCCCAAATTGAAACTAGTCCCGAGGGCTGAAGAAATCACTATATTTTTTGAACTTTGGCAAAGAGGAATGGATAGATTACTTTTGTCTTTCTATCTTCTTTTTTTCAGTCTGATTTTCCAGTCCATCAGCAAATAGCAACTCTTTTGGAGGCAAATGGATGTTTCAGTATAGAATTTACATTATAGCTTTTGGGAGAAGAGTGGGACTCTATGTATAGCTTTTCTTCTTCCTTCATCTCAACTTAAAAGAGAGATATGTCTATTGGAACATAAGGAATTCTAAGGTGGCTCTGGGTCACTGCTTTCACTTGACATCATACTGAAAATCTTGTATGAAACAATTCTTTCAGAAAAGGTGAAAAGAACTAGAAAAACTGTATAATTATACATTTCACTGTTGACCATAGAATGACTCATACTCTTTCTGGGAACTGACTTTCCTATGTTAAGGCACAAAGTCAGGATAAAGGCACACATAGTGGGAAAGAACAGATTAACCCATTTGACAGTAGAGACAGTGTATGCTATGGATTAAGACTTTATTATATGCCAGATGTATGGATCAACAATAATTCGGATATATCAAAATTCAAGGAAGTAGAAATTGATGTTTCATTTCAACAGATGAGGAAGTGATGATAAGAAAGACAAGGGTAACAACAATAATAACAGCTAATATTTATTGAGCACTTATTTTGAAATTATTTTCCAATCAGATCATATGTGTTAACTTTCCATATATTAACTAATTTATTCCTTACAATAACCAGGAGGTATGATTTTTATTTATATTTTATGACTACAGAAGGAACTATAAGGTTGAATGATTTAACCAAGGTTACACAGTTAATAAGAGACAGACTGGAATTTGAATCCAATACTCTAGCTATAGAATGCATGCTTGGGAGACTGAGTTTTACAGAGTTTGTATAATATGAAGAATATCTCCCTTCTCAGTCTATATTTTTGAGTCTTGAATCTGGATATGTGTATAGTCTATATTTTGTTATTAATGTTGTTTTGTTGTTCTGTTTATATTAGATACTACTACCAAAAGTGGGGGAAATGGGGTCAGAAAGAGAAATGAAACTATCAGTTTCCATTTATATCATTCAAGAGCAAAATTTTCTTGAATTTCCAGTATTACAATCTTATATTCCCATTTCCCTTAGAACTCTCTATAACATTAGCAATGTGTTTCCTCTGTCCTTGTGATCAAAGGCAATACTCAGGAAAAAGCTAAAAGATGGCTGCCTCATCCTTTCCAGAGTTCTGTCTCAGCAAATCCAAAGACTCCACTTATTCTGTGTTAAATGAAGCCAACATCAGCTAAAGTTTATTTTTCACACTGCCCCTTCTCACTGCCTACTCTTCCCAGGTAAGTTCCTCATAATAGAAATAAGTCAACTGGATTAGCAATAAAGCAGCTTCAGGGCTCTTGACATTTCAGCAAGGAACAACAGTTCTTTGGTTTTGCTTTTGGCAGTTCTCCTCTCCCAATGGATGAAATAAGCAGGAGAAAAAGGTGCTTTCCTGAAAGATGCTTGATTAGCACTTTCATTTAAAGCCTTTTGTTTAGATAGACAAATCCAATTCAGCTTATTCTCATTGAGTGACACTAAGCTGCCTTTTGAAAGCTTTTGCAGTCTTAATTAATATCCACCATCAAGTAATACCACCTTCTCATAAATCCTGGCTGGAGGACACACAGCCTTATAGTCAAAACTTAACATTGGGACCAATCAGATTCTTTTGTAGTAGTTCCTTGACATTCTTCCATAAAGAAAAATGTTTCAATACTTTTGATGTAAAAGATAGTTCAGAGTTTTCCACATTTTCATTTGCAATACAGATTAAATGCCACTTCTGTGCTGTGTTCACCCAAGGTTAAAAAAATGTGTCAAATTAATTAAAATCACCTGAGATACCTGCCATACAAATTACCTGGAGCCCTATGAGTCAAATACAGTATAATTAATTAAATATTATTAAAGACTCTTTGGGGTAGGTGGGTTATTTTGGTTCCTTATTGTTTTGTTTTGTGCTCTAGCTTTCAAGGACAGTAAGTAACTCACAGGAGGTTCTAATTGAAATGTTAGCCAGTTGATCATATGGGGACAAAAGGTTAATTATCAGGTGGTGATTGAGTAATTACCTAGCAATTGCCATCTTAGATTACGGTTATAATTATTTTGGTCCTCTTCACCAAAACACAGATCATCCTTGATAATTACTTATGGATTCACTGAGCATTATTAAGAAGGAGCCTCTCAAAGGCTGAAAACAAGCAGTAATTACAATATTAAAATCAAATGATATAAGATGAACTCTACATATCTCCCCAAAATTGAGTGCAGGCTCTGCTTGGACATATTGTATATTGTTTTATTTTGTACTTCATATGTGAAAGTATTGAAGGAAATAGGGCCTTAAATTGCTTATTTAATTCTCAGCAGTTCCTATAGGAAAGAAGTAAGGAGGAGAGGAAAAGATGGAAAGGAAGGAGGGAAGAAAAAAAGATGATAGAGAAGAAGAGAGATGGTTAAGTACTGATAAAGGGAAAGTCAGAAGATGTAGGGTTGAAAGGGTAAAAGGAAAGGTTGCTAAAAATTAGTTTTAAAAAATAGTCTGGTAGGCTGAATATGCTTCTTCTTCAAGGGATTTTCACATCTTAATCCTTGGAATCTGTGAATGTTATGGCTAAAAAAGACTTTGCAGAAATGCTAATGTTAAGGATCTTGAGATGGGGAAATTATCCTAGAGTAACTGTGTGGACCCTGGAGGCAATCACATGTGTCTATACGAGTGAGAGACAGGCATATTTTTCACAACCAGCGGTGAAGGCTGTGTCTGACCAGGGAAGCAGAGATTGGAATGATGGATTGAGAAGTCAAGGAAGGCCAGCACCTTCAGGCTCCAAGGATGCATGGCCCTACCTACACCTCAATTTTGGCTTAGTGATATTGATTTTGACCTTTTAAGCTAATGAACTCTAAGGGAACACAATTGCAATGTTGTAAGCCACCAAATGTGTGATAATTTGTTACAATAATCATGAGAAACTAATGCAGTCATTTAGCTGATCACAATTTTAATGTATTGCCTATTAGAGTCAGGCGGTGCTCTGAACCGCGTGGGGAGGGAGAAAAAAAGGGAGAAAGCCAAGTGAAGAGAAAGCAAGCTTAAACAAAGGTGAATAAAACAAGAGGATTCTTTCATATAGTCATAGGTTCTATGAAATACATAAGCAGAGAAATCAGAAAGAATGTGATGGGGAAGAAGAGGCATGAGGTGGGTCATTGAAGGTTCTCCCGAGAGGGGGATATTTGAGGCAGTCTTGTGAAGATATGGTATTTTCTAACTTATTGAAATCATCAACACTTGTCACTCTCAAAATAACCTCTGAAGATAATGAGTTAACTGTATTTTACAGACTGATCAAAGAAATTGAGCCTTGATGAGCTAAAATATCTGATCCAAGGTAACAGTATAATAAGTGGTAGCAAAAAAGGTCAAACACAGATTGGTGTATGCTAGATCTTAAAGTTTTTCCATGTGAAGTGCAGGTGAAAGGAGTAACTGCATGGCATAGATGCATCACTAAACGTTTTCCAAATCCCTGGTGAGGACGTCTCGATTTTCTGTCCAGACCTACAATATTTGACACTTCATTTTTTTTTTTTTTTTTTGCAGTTTTTGGCCAGGGCTGGACTTGAACCAGCCACATCTGGCATATGGGGCCGGTGCCCTACTCCTTCGAGCCACAGGTGCTGCCCACTTCATGTCACCAGGTCATCACACATCAAGTTAGAAAGGGCATCAACAGTCACCAGTTTTCAAAGGATACCCAATGATTTTAAAAGCAAAGCTTCTCCTCACCCTGAGAAAATGAGAATTCACTGTGACTATCACCAGTCCAAAGAGTCACATCCATCCTTTCCATGCGCCTGGACTCAGCTTTCCCCTAAGAATCTTCTTGACACTTAAGTGAAAATATCATATGCAGATGAATGTGACAGGTAGGTCGTCACCCTAGAGTAAGCAGGGAAGGATGATTTCCACTGCTGAAGGCCTAAAGAACCCTAATTTGATATTTAGGGCCTTTGGCCTGATTAGGCTCTGGCAAGGAGAGGATTCTGTTCTGTTGTGTCAGTTTGCAGACTCCAGGGATGGATGGGCTGCCAGGCAAAGGCCTGACTGACTTGTAACCAGCGGGCAAGAGCCAAAACACAGCGCTCACACCGTGATTTTTAATGGTGGAGACCAGCTGGCTACAGGGACTCCCAGGGGAAGCCTACAAGCCTGTCAGGGCTTGTCAGTGTCACTGTGACAACTGAACACTTGGAAAGGAGCTGTGGAAAAGAGGGGTAGCAGATAACAGGGCCACCTTGAGAAGTCCTATGCTTTGGGCACCTGGGAATATCGTGAAGGGAATTTGGAGGATGTGGTTCCTATTCCTTGCACTTGCCCACAAGAATGTGACATGTTTCAATACCATGGATGAAACATATGCACCAAAAATAGTCTTTGGAAGGATTACAGAAAGGTTTAAGAAAAGAAGATTTTTATCATAGCTTATATTCCCTTATAGAGAAGTGAAAACAACCACTACTGCAGCAAGAGCAATGGCAAAACTACAGCTAGGGTTCATTTTATAATCCCATGCACCAGCTTCTGTTCTAAGTGCTTTAGGCACTTGAACCATTTAATTCTCACAACGACCCTGTACAGTAGGTATTATTCTTATTCCATTCTATACTTCAGGAGAATAAGAATGAGGTACACAGATAATATAAAAGTGTTACTAACTTCAGTTTATCCAGAAATGATGCCAAAGAGAATATGATTACCTACACTGAGATGTAGGGTAGTTTTTTTTTGTTTGTTTTGTTTTTAAAGATCATAAGCATTGAGACAAGCTACCTGTTAGAATACTAGTCCACCATGAGCTACTTGGATAACCTTGTATAAATTGTCCATCTCTTTAAAACTCAGTTTCCTTATTTATAAAATGGAGATAATAATACCTTCTTTGCATAGTTCTTGGGATAGGCAACAGAATAAAGTAGGTAAAGTATTTAGGACAATTTCTGAAAAATACCAGGTTCTTGCCAAATGGTCCTTAAAGCACTTATTCAGAGAAGCCTAGACACTGGGTCTTGCTATTCAAGGTCAAACTCCTCTCAGCGTAAGTTAGCTTATTTGTAAAATGGTGAGATTATGGTTTCTATTATAGACTATGTTAAGAAATGATAGTTGATCATTTGTTTTAAAGCAGTTTATAAAATATTGAGCCCTGGTGGAATATTGTATAACCTTCATGACACTATTCCATTACCATTAACATGGGAATAAAAAGTGTTTTGCTGTGAAGTTAGGGTCATGAAATTCAGACAAATAGCACATAATGTGTCAATCACAATGTCAGGCACATAGTTTCTACTGTATTAATGTCATTTCTCATTTTGAATTAATTGTGATTAATGAAGAATCAAAGCCTCAGATGCATACCTTAATCTCTATCAGATATTTCTTTTTTGATTGATTGGTTTTTTGTTTGTTTTGTTTTGTTGCTCAAAAAAGCTTATAAATGCACTAGCCATCATTGAAACTACTGTGTTGTTAAATATCTTGCAACTCAAAGTCACTAAGGCAATATTTGGCTAAGCTTAACTATCTGGTCAATTTTCTCAGTGGAAAAAAGAAGTCGTGAATTGAGGACATTATTATATTACACAAAATTGTTGAACCTTTTCATCCTCTGACTTTTTCTAGGAAGAAGCATGACAAGTCACTGGGGAAGAAAAAGGTGAGTAGGGAGCATGTGACCTTTTTTTGTAAATAATTCATGGACCATCCCCTTGCACTGTAGCTAATTTGAGGTGGTTGTGAAGAAATTGTTTTGGGTTGCTAAAAAGATACAGAAGCACCGTCTTTTTGCCGCCTGACTCTGGCACAAAGTAGGTCATCTTGATATTCAACTGAAGAAAGACATCCACTGTTTGTCTGCTTGCTACTTGCTGGGTTGATAATCCCTAGATGCAGCTTTTAGAAAAATCAATGATCACACATAATAGTCTTTGGTATCCCAACCTGCTCTTCAAACCAACTAATGGGCTGAATGCCTGTGACGTGGATAAAGTTAGAAACAGCTCATTACTGGAAAAGAGTGTGTTGAGAAGTCTTGGTCTCTGGTTTTTTATAACAGCAGCTTAGGGGAATCTCTTTCAAAGCTTGCTGAAATGCTACTTAATATATGATTCCATCAGTCCCGATCAAGACTAATTAAACTGATGAAGAACAAAATACCTATGAAAGCAATGATATCTTCTCATAAAAGCAAGACAGTTCTTCTACATGAAGTGGCGGCATCTCTCACTTTCAAAATGCCATAGTAGAGTAGGGGATATGGGTCAGATATAGAACAAGAAATCTTAAGGAGGTATTCTCTGTCTATTGGCTGGGTGAGATAGATTCTTAAGCTTTATAAAACTCTAATAGCATCCTTCTGTTCTATTTTCCCTATACACATATCCATTTTGAAGAAGAAGAAAATGAGATCAGATGTGTGAGTTTCTGGTCCAGATCAATTCAGTTACTGACTAACAGAGCTAAAATATGGACAGATGGGACCTTGAGAATCAAAGCCCTATCATTCTTTCCCCTATAGCAAGTTTGCTAAAATTTTCTGATCACTAACATAATATATCTTATTTTATATGTGTTCAAACAGGCCCCAAAGTTTCACACATTATTAGAGAAGAGTTTCTGGTGTGCTCCAGGTAATTGCTTTTTTTTTTTTTTTTTTTAAACAGGGCTTCATTCACCAGCTTCCTTCAGAGACCATGTTCCCTGAATTATATTTGCCAAACTATCTCCAACATGTAAAGACACCTTCCAAGACTTCATGAGTCATGGGAGACTCAGGCATTTCACTATTCATGAAAACTCAGGCGACAAATTTTCAGCTAGTGAGAGTACAACATAAACTTACAGTTCTAGCTAGTAGTCAAAAAAATAAGTTGGCGTGTGTGCAGGAGAGGACCAAGAATGGTAAGGGTGACTCAGAAGTTCACAATGTATGAAAATGTTAGAAAACCCTCATTTCCGAGTAGATTTTTCAGAAACTCTGAACAAAGTAAACATTCTCTAAGAAAGATTAATCTCATCTTTTATGTCTCTAATTTTCAAGGGTCAATGGAGCAAGAACATTTCAAGGAGATAAATTTGAGTTCATTATAAGGAAAAATGTTGTAATAATCAGGGCCATCTATGGATGCTTTAAGTGGGAAAGGCATGAAACCACTGGACCCAGAAAGAGGAATCAGCCACTAACAAATTCATAGCCATGGATTGGTCATTTATCCTCTCTTGGCTTTGGTTTTCTTCTTTTGCAAAAGCATGATATGAAAAACCTTTTTAGCATTTATGTCTGGATCTCAAATTTTAAATTAATTTATTTATCACTTTTTTTATTGAATCAAAGCTGTGTACATTAGTTCAATCATGGGGTACAGTGTGCGGGCTTCACATGCAATCTGAGATATTTTTATCAACCTGATTGACATAACATTCATGAGATTTTCTCATTTACTATGTGAAAACATTTTTGATCCATATTTAGAAGTTTTCTCCTCACCCTTCAAATATGTACCACACAAAATTAATTTATTTAAATTTCAGGATATTACAGGGACAAATATATTTTGGTAATATAATTTACTTTTGTGCATTTTAAGTCAAAGTTATAAGTGTACCCTTCACCCAGATTGTGTGCAGAGTACCAATTAGTTGTGAATTTACCCAATTCGTCCTCCCCCCACCTGCCTACTTAATTTCCATTGAGTTTTACTTCTATGTGTGACATAGGGGTATTGAGCAAATGGTTCCAATTTAGCATTGAGTACATGTGGTGTTTGATTTTCATTCTTGTGATACTTCACTTAGAAAAATAGTCTTCAATTCTATCCAGGTTGTTACAAAAGATACTAGATCCTCATAACTTTGAAAAGCTGATTAGTACTCCATTTTAAACATGGAGTATTCACTCATATATTGATGGGCCCTTGGGCTATTGCTATATCTTTGCAATAGTGAATTGTGCTGAAACATTTGAGTGGAAGTGTATTTATTATAAAGTCTTTTCTCTCCCCTTTGGGTAAATACCCAGTAGTAGAATTTTTGGATCAAATGGTAGATCTACTTTTAATTCTTTGAAGTATCTCCATACTAATAGTCTTAGGCATCCCAACCTGCTCTTCAAAACCAGCTAGTGGGCTGAATGAATTCCATGCTAATTTCTATAACAGTTGTAAAAGTTTGCAGTCCCACCCACAGTGTAAAAGTGTTCCTTCTCTCTGCATCTATATCAGCATCTGATGTTTTGGAACCTTTTGATAAGAGCAATTCTAATTGGAGTTAGATGTGGTTTTGATTTGCATTTTCCTGATAAGTAGAGAAGTAGAGCATTTTTTTTTCTTTTTGGCTATTAGATTATGTTCCATTTGAAAAACTTTTGTTCCTGTCTTTTGCATACTTTTTAATAGTGCTGGATGTCCTAGCCAGAGAAATCAGGCAGGAGAAGAAAATTAAGAGTGTCCAAAAGGCTGAATAGTATTCCATGGTATATACATTTACCATAGTGTATTATTCTATTCATGGGTTGATGGACACTTAGGTTGTTTCCACCTCTTGGCAATTGTAAATTGAACTGCAATAAACAATCTAGTGACCAGTGTAAGGGTATATGGCACACATATGGACAAAACTACCATAGGGACTTTACCTAACAAATACAAACATTGTAACCTAATTATTTGTACCCTCATATTAATATGGAATAAAAAAATAAAAGAGTGTCCAAATGGGGGAAAAGGAGGTCAAACTATCATTCTTTGCTGATGATATGATATTATATCTAGAAAACCCCAAAGATTTAATCAAAAAAACTCCGGGAACTGATACAGAAATTCTGCAAAGTCTCAGGTTAAAACATCAATATACAAATCAGTAGCTCTAATATACACCAAAAACAATCAAGCTGAGAATCAAATCAAAGGTTTGATTTCACAGTAGTAAGATTTCACAGTAGTAGTAAGAAAGGTATTCCTAAAAATACCTAGGAATATATTTAAGTAAGAAGGTTAAAGACCTCTATAGGGTGATTTTTAGATTTGAAGTAATTACCATTCAAATTCCAAAGTCACTTTTTTTTTTTTTTTTGACAGTCTTAAGCTATCACCCTGGGTAGAGTGCTGTGGCATAATAGCTTACAGCAACCTCCTACTCGGGCTCAAGTGATCCTCTTGCCCCAGTTTTTCTATTTTTAGTAGAGACAGGGTCTTTCTTGAGCTCAGGCTGGTCTGGAAATCCTGAATTTAAGCAATCCACCCCCTTGGCCTACCGGAGTGGTAGGATTACAGGCATGAGCCACCATATTCTAGATCCAGACAAAATAGTTCTGTGCTTTGCATAGAATCAGAAAAGACTGCAAAAAGCCAATGCAGTATTATGTGCAAAGAAAAAAGCAGAAGACTTCATTTTACTCTTCTTCCAGCTATACTACAAGACTATAGTAACCAAAATAGCATGTGCACAAAAACAAAGATATAGACCTTTGGATGACAGCAGAGAACTCGGAGCTGTAACCATGTTCATAGTTCCATTTAATCTTTGACTCAGTAGACAAAAACATACACTGGGGAAAAGAATTCCTATTCAACAAGGGAACTGGGAAAACTGGATAGCCACATGTAAAAAACTGAAATAGCATCTGCACCTCTGAACACTCATAAAAATTAACTCATGATGGATAATAGACTTAAACCTAAGCCGTGAAAGTGTAAGAATTCTAGAAGAAAATGTTGGAAAAATTGTTGTAGACATTGGCCTATCGAAAGCATTTATGAGAAAACTCTGAAAACAATCACAGCCATAACAAAAATAAAAAAAAGGGGGGATGATTAAATTAAAATGTTTCTACACAGCTAAGGACACAATCGGTAGAGTAAATAGACAACCTACAGAATGGTAGACAATATTTGCATGCTCTCTAGCCAATAAAGGGCTGTTAGAAAGACTCTACAAAGAACTTAAGCAAATTATCAAGAAAAAATGTCAAATTTTAATTTTAATTATGATTATAATAAGGTATTTGCACAAGGGGCAGATTACCACATGTCAGAGGTATTATAGGGTATTTAACCATCACATGTAAGATGGAATTAAAATTTGATTTACCCAAATTAGATCCTTACACCCTACTTAAATGAGATATTAACTAAGGCATAATAGACTGTTTCACATACATCTAAGTCTTAACAAAAGTATAGTTACAATGAGAGAGAGAGAGAAAGTTCCAGGAGAGGAAAGAGAGAAGGGGAAATTTTGCCCTCTTTGTATAGATTTGTAGATGAAATTTTTTAAATGTATTATATAATACTCTGCCTTTCTTGACCCGAAGTCAATTAAAATAATGTGTGATACATGACATGTGACTTGGTTAATACATACATAAAGAATAATTACAATTATACCAAACTGTTCTAGTGATGACATGATGAAAATCCTGCTGGACACCACAGTTAGTATCAATAAAATCTCAGCATGGGGTGCTGGAGTCTATCACCAGAAATTCTGCAATTACTGCAGCTGGAACTTTTATACAGTGACCAGAGCTGTTGTTCTTTTTCATTTTAACTGATTCTATTTATTCACTGCCTCTTTGAATCGCTGATCCTTATTCAAAGTCTAGGACAAATATTCCTGAGTGTGGGAATTAGACGCACTCTTGTTTCTCTTTGCCAGGGTGGTTGATAAAATAAGTGTCTGACATTTTCAGTTTCCAAAATGAAGGGAAAAAATGTCTACTTCAAAAAAGTAAGCATTTGCTAAAAAGTGAAAGGGGATTCAGATGTTAAGCAGCCAAAAGAAAAATTATGAATATGCATCACATCCATGGAAGCTGAAAGAAGTGAATGTTTTCAAAAAAGAAGAAAATGGTCATTGGTGTCAAACTCTGCAGAGAGACCAAATTAAGTGAGAACTTACCTGATGTTTTTGAACTGGGCAAATACAAAGTTATCAAAACATTTTATGAGGGCTATTTCAGCAGTGTTGGGATCAGAGGCTGGCTGTTGTGGGCTAAAAAGTGAATGCAAACAGAAATGTCATAAACAGTAAACACATATTCCCCCTGACTATTGATTAAATTCTAGAGCAGACAGATACAATATTTCATTTTCATCAACTCATGGGCAATTGGGCCTATTACCCAGAGGTGAATGCTAAGCTCAAGATATTTTGTGGAAAGAATCAGCCATGGGAATGGACCTCAAATACTTTAAATGTGAGTCATGCTTGCCACTTTGTTGTGCACTGATCAATTATACTTCATGGGTTTTATTTGATTCTAGTTATATTTTAAATCTTACAGCTTCCAACATTTTGGTAATGACTCATTTTCTCTGTAATAATACAAAATGAGAAAAGAGCATCCTCTGTCACATAAGGATACTAAAAACTGCAATTTCCATGCTATCATTTGAACCAGATTTACCTATTTAAAAAAAATGTTTTATTTTTTAGTTAACAAATACAAATGACATAGTTTTAAGGGGCATAAACTGATGTTTTAGTAAATGTTTACATGGTGCAATGACTAAATCAGGCTAATTAGAATATGTACTCCTTCATATCTTACAACTTTTTGTGGGTAAAACACTTGAAAACTATTGTCTTAGCAATTCTCAAATATACAAGATATTTTTATGAACTACAGTCATCATGATGTGCAATGGATACCTTGAATTTTTCCTCCTGTCTAACCAAAATTTCATTTCCTTTGACCAATATCTCCTCAGTTCTCCCCCATGCACCTTCCGGTAACCACCATTCTACTCTGTATCTGTAAATTTGACTTTTTTTAGATTCCATATTTAGGTGAGATCATTAATTATTTGTATTGCTGTGCCTGCCTTATGTCACTTAACATAATGTCTTCCAGATTCACCCATGTTGTCCCAAATGACAGGTACCTTCTTCCATAGAAAGGTATAGATAGATACGGCTCTATGACTAACACCCTCTCTGCACATCTGAGCATCTTGATGTGGTATCAGACCGTTCCCATGTTCTCTATTCTGTTTTGTTAATTTTTCAAGCAGATCATTTTCTTATTTTCTTTCCACTGCAATTTTAGACATTGAAGTTCATCTCAGAAGAACTTCAGACATTCCTTTTGCTTCTTACTCTAGAACCAGAGGTGCACCCATTCCCTTGCCAGTGCCAATAACCAACATATGTTGAGCTGACAAAATTCTGGGTATCTTCCACGATAAGAAAGAAAAGGTTAAGCAAACTATTGAAAAGATGCAATTATTCAATAACTACGTTGTTATTTTGTTCATTCACTTATTTATTTATTCATTCAAGTTTTTTGGAGAAACTGCAATTTTCAAACAGTTTTATTCCCATGGATTTTTTTATTTTCCCAATGTGTTACACAAAACAAGTGTAATGTTTGCTAAATGTTTGTAAATGTTTGCTGAATAAATAAAATACATATAAATACCGGGAACATATACAATGCAAATATTGCTTATAAACAAACAACTTGGAAAAGTAATCTAGTAAATTTGATAGCATAAGTCATTATATAAAATTAATTTGGTTCATCAAGCATTAACCAGGAATGTTATTTAATAGGCAGATTAATGCATTAGTGGTACAGAGGCCTTCTTGCATGCTTCACATTGATGCTGTCCATGAAGATGAAATACAGTCTTGAGGCAGTCACTGAAATTCTCACAAAATTGCACATGTCAGGAAGTGAAATGTCTGATGTTGAGCCAAAAAGAATGTGTCTGTTAGACCATTTTGATGAAGGCTGGGTATGTGCTACCAGCAATAATAATTATCTCAGCAAGGTCTCAAAGGTCAGATTTCCAGAAGGAGAAATGTCAGCAGGAAGTAAAATGTATTTAAAGACAAAGAATTAGTATTGGCAAGTTATCAGAATGTTAGGGATTTATTCTGGGAGAAAAAGAGCCAAGGAAGTATAAAACAAAATAAAGAAACAGGAATAAAAAACAGTAGAGTCTAGTTGGGCCTACTGACTTTTTTTCAGTAGCCAGGGCATACAGCAAATTCTTAGGTAACTGTGATGTTTGAATTTGCATCTTAACCATGATAGAGAATTATGCAGCAAAGCAAGAAGAAATCAGAATTTGAATATTTAAATACATTTAATCCCCAAATATCCATACTATGGTATATAACTGTCAGTGTTACAAACAACATATGAAAAACTGATGTCTGAGTAGAAATATTACAAATTCGGGGCTTTTAGATTGTTTTCAGATTGTCTCTTTCCTGGTAATTAGAAGATTTAAAGCAGAGATTATCTAAGTGGAAACATCCAAAGAAAAAACTGTGGATGTCTTGTAATTTAAAAGTAAAAAATAATAAAGTTAAATCTTTGATCATCTTGAGCATATTTTTAAAGCAATAGAGATTAATTACTTGGAGCCTGAGTCTTAGAGGCTAACAGATCTGTCTTGACCCCTGGCCCATCTCTTACCAGTAATTTACTCTCATCTCTTTAAGATTTACTCTCATCTCTTTTAGGTAAATAGACATAATTGTAGGAGCTACTTCCCAGGATTGTTGAATAGTTTAATGAGACTGCATTTAAGGCCCTTACTTCGTGCCCTGCCACATTGTCACTGGCTATCCTAACCAATGATGGTCATGTTGCATAGTAAAAATGTGTAAGTTGACCACCATCACTTTAGCTGCAATTGAAAGTAAAAGACTGGCTATCATGTTGCCCTGCTCTTTTTCTTTTTGAAAGTTATGTAACCATTTTGTGCCTCAGTTTCTTTACCTGTAAAATGAAGACAGTAATTAATAGTGTTGATGTAAAGCTAAGCACATTTTAATAAAAGATGGCTATGATAATTTGGTGTTCACATGGAATGCAGTGATACTTGACCAAAGTATCAAGCCACGTGAAACCATATACATACAGTAAGCACTCTCTAAATGTTTACTGCTTACCCTGTGAAGCACAGCAATGTTATTTACTCCTGCTCACCACCCCTTACTCACTGCCTCTCAATGTTACAGTACTTATTTTTTTTCCTCAGTATTTCATGTGAATTTTTTTCTCTGACTTTTTTCTTTCAAGATTGTTTACTTACCTTTGTTTTTCACTATTTTAAATGTAACGTGTTTAGGTGTTTTATTATTTCTTGAGAGGGAGTCTTACTCCATCCCCCAGGGTGGAGTACTATGGCATCATAGCTCATCACAGCTCATCATCAGCAAAAAGTGAGAGTTTTGACTTACTCTGCTACATCCCACTTGGACGTCCTTTATCTTTCTCTTGTCTGATTGCATTAGCTAGAACTTCTAGCACAATGTTAAATAATAGTGGTGATAGTAGACATCCTTGTCTGATTCCGGTTCTAAGTGGAAACGCTTTCAGCTTTACACCATTCAGTATGATGTTAGCTGTGGGTTTGTCATAGACGGCTTTAATCAGCTTAAAAATTGTGCCACCTATGCCTACTTTCTTAACTGTTCTTGTTGGAAAAGGATGTTGAATTGTGTCAAATGCTTTTTCTGCGTCTGTTGAGAGGAACATATGGTCTTTGTTTTTGCTTCTGTTGATATGGTGAATTACATTGATGGATCTGTGCATGTCAAACCACCCTTGCATCCCTTGGATAAAGCCTACTTGATCATGATGTATAATATTTTTAATGTATAGATGCAATCTATTAGCTAAGATTATATTGAGTATTTTTACATCAATATTCATTAGTGAAATTGGTCCATAGTTTTCCTTTTTAGATGAGTCCTTTCCCGGGTTTGGTATCAGGGTGATATTTACTGCATAAAAGGTGTTGGGGAAGGTTCCTTCCTTGTCAATGTATTAGAATAGGTTCTGCAGCATAGGTACAAGCTTTGAAGCTTGTGATAGCATTCTAGTATGAAGACGTCTGGTCCCAGACTTTTTATTGTTGGAAGCTTTGTTATTGTTTCTGCAATCTCAGTGCTTGATGGTTAAGTCTAGGGAAAGGGTATGATTCTGGGTATTGGACCATTTCCTTCACATTGTCAAATTTCTGGGCATAGAGTTTTTGGTAGTAGTCAGAAATAATCTCTTCTATATCTGTGGTATCAGTTGTTGGTAACTCATTTCTGATTGAGATTATAAAAGATTTCATTTTTCTATTTCTGGTTAATCTGGCCAATGATTTATTGATTTTATGTATCCTTTCAAAGAATCAAATTTTCTTTCATTCATTTTCTGAATGATTCTTTTATTTTCAATTTCATTTGTTTCTGATTTAATTTTGGTTATTTCTTTTCTTCTGCTAGGCGTGGGATTGAATTGCTTTTCCTTTTCCTTTTCCTTAAGATGATTCCTTAGATTGTTGAGGTACTCTCCTTCTGTTTTTTGGAAGTAGATATCTAATGTATAAATTTCTCTATTAGGACTGTTTTTGCAGTGTCCCACAGGTTTTGGTAGCTTGTGTCTTCATTGTTGTTATGCTCAAGGAAGTTAATAATTTCCTTTTTTATCTCTTCATTGAGCCCAAAGTCATTCAACATAAGGTTTTTTAGTTTCAATGGATTTTTGTGGGGGCAAAAATATTTGTCAGAGTTGAGTTCCACCTCTATTGCCTTGTGGTCTGAAAAGATGCAAGGTATATGTTTAATTCTTTTGATTTTGTTGAAGCTTCACTTGTGTCCCAGAGTATGATCTATTTTGGAGAATGTTCCATGGACCAACAAGAAGAATGCATATTCTTTCGCTTTGAGATGGAGAGTTCTGTATATGTCTATTAAGCACAGTTGTTCAAGGGTCATGTTTAAGTTCCTTGTATTTTTGTTTTGTTTCTGGTTAGAGGATATGTCCAGCTTTGTAAGGGAAGTGTTAAAGTCCACTATTATTATGGTGTTATAGGATATCATATTACTCAGACAAACTAAGGTTTGTTTCATAAATCTGTGAGCATTTAAATTGGTTGCATAAATATTTAGAATTAAAATGATTTCTTATTGTATTGCTTCCTTGACCAATATGAAGTGTCCGTGTTTTTTACTTTAGTTGCTTTAAATCCACTTGTATCTGAAAATAAGATTGCAACCGTTCTATTCTTCTGATTTCTGTTTGCCTGAAAAATTGTTTCTTATCCCTTAACCCTCAGTTTTACCTTGTCCTTCAATGGTAGATGTGTTTCTTGGAGACACATATGGATGGCTTGTGCTATTTTTATTCAATCAGCTAGCTTATGTCTCTTCAGTAGGGAATTTAAACCATTAACATTTGCTGAGATCATTGATAAGTGTGGTGGAATTCTATTCATCTTTTTTTTTTTTTAAATTGAATCATAGCTGTGTACATTAGTTCAATCATGGGATATTTAGTGAAAGTCCATTGCTTAGTTTTTGTTTTGCATCATTGTGGAAGCTACCTTTTGTACTTTAGTTTCTGGGTGTTTACTTTGCTGGTGGTCGATTGTGAGGTCAGTATGTAGAACAGGTTTAGTATTTTCTGTAGAGCTGGTCTTGTGGCAAACTTCCTCAATGTTTGCATACCAGTAAAGGATTTTAAATCTCTATTATTTTTAAAGCTTAGATTAACAGGATATAGAATTCTTGGCTGCAAATTGTTTTGTTTAAGTAGGTTAAAGGTAGATGACCATTCTCTTCTGGTTTGAAAAGGTTTCACTAGAGAAGTCCACAGTCATTCTGATAGAGTTGCTGCTGTTACTAATAAGATGAATAGTAATGTTAATTGGTGCTTACTCCTGGCTGCTTGTAGAATCTTCTCTTTAATCTTGACTTTGGACAGGTTTATGGCAATGTGTATTGGACAAGCTCTGTTTGAGTTGAGATGACCTGGGTTTTGATATCCCTCTGAAAGGAATGAGTCAGAATCTTTGTTGATACTTGGGAAATTTTCATTTCTGATATCCTCTAGTATGGCTTCCATTCCTCTGGGGAATTCTTCTTCCCCTTCTAGGATAACTATAACTCATATGTTTGAACATTCATGAAGTCTCATAATTACCTCAGTGATCATTCTGCTTTCTCTCTGTTTCTTTCTCTTTAACTGCCTATGTTAACTCAAGAGCTTTATTCTCTGCCTCTGAGATTATTTCTTCTGCATGATCTCATGAGTTATTGATACTTTCTGATGCATCTTTAAGTTCCCTGATTGCTTCAAATCTTTAAGCTCCACTGTATCCTTTCTGTATTCTTCATATCATTTGTCTCTTACTGATTCTGTTTTTGAATTTCCTTTTTCTTATTTTCCATTTTCTCAGCAAATTCCTTCATTGTTTTTACCATCTATCTTTTAAATTCCCTTTTTGTCATTTCTAACCTTTCTTTATGCTCTGAGTTGGAATCCTCTGAGGTAGCTACAAGCGGAAGTTACTGTATTCTGTTTTTTCATGTTGCTAGGATTTTTCTGGTATTTCTTCCTCATGAATATTTTATTTTTGTCTGTTTCCTTGCCCTACTTTTCTGTTCACTTTCTCATGCTCTTTAAGTTACCATGTCTGTGACCTAAGATGTTGAAGTGTCCTTTTAGTGTAGGACTAAAATAAAGAGAAGAGTGAAGAGCAAGAAGGGATAAAAGATAAGAAAAGAGAAAGGAAAGAGGGAGAGTAAAAGGGAAGATCAACAAAAAGAAGACAGGAACAGAAAGAGAGAGACAAGAGTAATAGTGGCACACAGTAGGGTACTTTGACCCATAACCACAAATCTCCATCTTTGGGGGCCTAGGTTGTGTGGCTCTCTCGAGGTCAGGAGCTCTTTATCAGCCTGAGCAGACACAAGTACCCACCTCCACCAAATAGAGAAGAAAAACAAAAATAGTATAAATGAAAACAAAATAAACAAACTAAAAACCCAAAGGGATAAATTTGGGGGGGGGAGAAAAACAGGGGTGGAAAAGCTAGCAAATATGAAGCCCTTATTATTAAAGAAGGAAACAATCTAAAAATATAATTACATGAGAAAAAAGAAGAAAAATAACAAGTTGGGGGGAAAAAGTAGAAAAAAGTTTCAAAGAAAAATCCTTATGAATATATATATCTTGCTGTATATTGCCTGGGCAACTGGTGATCTTCAATAAAAGATGCTAGTTTCAACGCTGATTCAGCCATCTAAAACGGAGGCTGAAAGAGCCTAGGAGACCTGGTCCCATATTCCTGACTCTTTGCCCTCAATCCCCACAGGGTTGAGAGCCTAAAGCTCTCCTTAGCCCACTTAACAGACACGGCTTGACGTTTCCAAACCAGGTCCTTTGGCCACGCAGTGACTTTTCCAGGAAAATGTGTGTCATTCAAATCTCCCAACTTATCAGGTGCACCAGAACCAGCCTCACAGTAGGAGACGGAGGGCCAAGGCTACAAATCAGCTTTACCACAATGGCACCACCTGATGTGCAGCTGAACAGTGGAAGCTGCACTCTGCTTGATGACTCAGTCCCACCCTTGGGCACTGTTAAAAATCACTTTCTTGGGCGGTGCCTGTGGCTCAAAGGAGTAGGGCACCGGCCCCATATGCTGGAGGTGGTGGGTTCAAACCCAGCCCTGGCCAAGAAAAAAAAAAAAAAAACTTGCTTGCTCACACAAACTATTTCAAAGTAACTCAACCAAGTACGGAGGTTCAAAAAAAATGTCACCAAGCAAGCTATCTCTGTCTGTAAACTGTCATCACTGATGCTGCTGCTACCGCACCAACGAACTTCTGCCCAAATGCAGGAACTTGCTTTTGAGAAGCATCTCTACTGCTTCTGTCCTCTCTGTGCCCCTGAAAAGATGTTTCTGGCCACAGCCCACAAGCCAGAGGTGCCTGGAGTCTTTTCTCCCCTATGTCACCACGTGTGGCTGCAAAGAAGCTGTCTCTAGTCTGCCATCTTGCTCCACCCCTTATGTATTGGTAAAAATTTATATTCTCCTCTTAATAAATGTATTGGGAATAAAGCCAGAAGTTTGTTCTTATCACTTCTACCCATTGTTATGCTGGAGGTCCCAGATAGTATAGAAAAGCGGAGAAAACAAATCAAAAACCCATAGGTTTAAAGGGGGAAGTAAAATAGTCTGCATTTGATGATGACAAAATTATCTACATGGAAGAGTCCAAGGAATGTACCAAAAAATACCTGTCAAACAAACATACTCAGTTCAAGGCCAATAGACCAAAAACAAACAAACAAAGTAAATTGAATGAAAAAAATAACAAATATAGCAACAGTTGAAAACAAAAAGAAAAATTGGTAAAGTTGCAATAAAATATGTACAAGACTACAAAACAATAATAAAAGAAATCAAAGAAGACCTAACTACAGAACTATACTGTCTTGGAAGATTCAATCTTGTTTAATATTATATTATTTTTCCAAACAGATGTAGATATTAATTGCAATCTCAATAAAATATCATAGCAGATTTTTTTTGTACAAATTAACAATGTGATTCTAAATTTTATTAAAGAAAACAATAATATAAGAGTTGCCTAAGGGATTTAAAAGCAATCAATTTGAAGGCTGTCTGACACTGGGGCTCACCATAAAACAAAATGAAGAAAACAATAGTAATTAACATGATGTGGAATTTGTGCAAGCTTAGATGTAATGATCAATAAAAAGGACAAATAACCCGGAAAAATATATATACATACATGTCTTTATTACAAAGTAGATAGGTAGCTATTTGTTTGATTTTGATAAAGGTGCAGGGGCCATTGAATGAAAGAAGGGTAATTTTTCCAACTAGTGGTGTTGGGACAATGAGTTTTCAATATGCATACCCTAACTCACTCTATGTAACAAAATAAATGTATATGAGTCATAGACCTAAATACAACAATTAAAACTGTACTAATCCATAACAATGTTTGCACACTTGAGTGGTAAAAATATTTGTTATATATGCCATCAAAAGCATGAGCCATTAAAGAGAACTTTATCATAATTAATATCTTCTCTTGAGAAAAACACTTAAACAAATGAAAAAAAAAAAGCCACAGAGTGGGAAAAAGTATCTGCAAATTATATAAATGTTAAAAGTCTTATATGTTGAGGGGCGGTGCCTGTGGCTTAAAGGAGTAGGGCTCTGGCCCCATATGCTGGAGATGGTGGGTTCAAACCCAACCATAACCAAAAACTGCAAAAAAAAAAAAAATCTTATAGGTTGAATATATGAATCTTTATTTAAAACCAAATAATAAGAAAAAATCTAATAAAGCTGAGGAAATTTGGATAGATCCTTTATCAGAAAAGTTGCTTAGAAGGCAAATACGAACATGTAAACATTCTTAACATCACTAGTCATTAAGGAAATAAAAATTTAAAATCACACTTAGATACAACCACACACATACTTTAATGGTAAATACTTCTAAAATCACGTTAGAAGGAACCACTGTAACCCTTGCTTACAGGAGCACCGTAACATTGCTAAAGGAAATGCAAAAAGCTATAATTATTATGAAAAATAATGTGGGTTTTTTTATAATGTTATGTTTACTGGTACCAAACAACTCAGGATTCACAATCCTAAAACTTTACCATAAAACAAATGAAAATGTACAGTCACATGAACACTGTATGTGAATGTTATAATGGTTTTATATATGATTTAAAAAATGGAAACTATCTCAAATATTCTTCAACTAGTAAAGAAATAAACACATTGTGGTATATTCACAGGAACAATGTATTGAAGGTTGCTGCCTTGGCATTAGAAGAACACCACACCCAAATGTTCTAACCAATGACCAGATTTTCCACCTAGCAGACAAGGGTCCCTGCTTCCCCACTGCTTTCTTTAAACGAGCTATTCAGACATTTGCCCATTACCTAAAAGTTCCTATTTCCTCATGAACACACATGTATACTTCTACTTGCTACTCTCTCTCTCTTTCCCTCCCTCCCTGCTCCCTCTCACTGTCTCTTCCTCTGCCTCTGCCTGACTCTTCATCCCTGCTTCTCATAATCTGGGGAGTTTATTATATCTGCCTTCATAATTCATTGTGGCCCGCCCTGCCTTAGGATCTGTAGGTAACAAATCTTTAAACTTATTTTCTATTGTGACAGTGTCCTGAATTTTTGCATTCAGTCTGAAGAACCAGGGATTATCTGAGGCTGTGTTTTCTCTGGAATTCCAGGGAGAACACAAGGCCAGGAGACTCCAAGGCCAGGGTGAAGTTTGTGCAGACATAAACTGGACATGAGTCAAACAAGAGCCGCAAGGATGTCTCCAGGATAAACAAGTCTCTGAGGGACTTCTGGTAATGGGTTGGACAAATAGGCACCAGGATATCAACCAGGTAAGAGAAGTATCCCATAAAAGTACTAGATGTATTTTTTCTTACTTCAAAAGAACTACTTAATAAAGGTGCACTGTTAAAGCCCAGTTGCCCTTCATTTTCTATTAGGACAGAGTTGCTAGCCACTCTGGTACTGGAATCCTAATTTAGCTGGCATCTCTTGAGACATATATACCAACAATGAAATATTATGCAGCAATAAAAATGAATAAACTGCTGATGCATCCTGCAACATAGATGAATCTCAAATGAAGGAAGCTGGAATCAACAAGGCTACATGAATTATCATACCATTCTAGTCACATGATATTCTAGAAAAAGCAAATTATAGGTACAGAAAACAGATCACTTATCAGGTAGTATATGTGATACAAAAGGTATAAGGCAAAAAGGTTTAAAAGAAATTATTGCAAGTTTTGCTAGTGATGAATATTGCATGAACATATGGTTTTATAAAAACTTATATAATTGGGCCAGGTGTGGTGGCTCAACCCTGTAATCCTAGCACTCTGGGTGGCCAAGGCGGGTGGATCACCTGAGATTACAGGTTTGAAACTAGCCTGAGCCAGAGAGAGACCTCGCTTCTAAAAACTAGCTAGGCATTGTGGCAGGTGTCTGTAGTCCCAGCTACTTGGGAGGCTGAGCTGAGAGAATTCTTGAGCCCAAGAGTCTGAGGTTGCTGCGATCTGTGACACTATGGGATGTTTTTGGAGGGTGACAAAGTGAGACTCTGTCTCCAAAAAATAAATAAATAAATAAACATATAAAGCAAAAAGTGTAACACACTATGTTTACATTATTTCACATTAAACATGTATATCATTGAGGCTCGGCGTCCATGCACAGTGGTTATGGTGCCATCCACATATACTGAGGGTGGCAGGTTTGAACCTGGCCCAGGCCAGCTAAACAACTGCAACAAACAAAAAAATAGCCAGACATCGTGGCAGGTGCCTGTAGTCCTGGCTACTTGAAAGGCTGAGGCAGGAAAATTGCTTAGGCCCAGGAGTTTGAAGTTGCTGTGAGCTCTGACACCATAGCACTCTACCAAAGGGTGACATAGTGAGACTCTGTCTCAAAACAAAAAAAAAGTATAGCATATTAAAATAATATCCAAATACATGAAATATTGATAAATTTAAGAAAATATGTTCACAGCAAATGCACTGAAAGTTAAATGGCATTTTGAGAGTAAAGATGAACAGTAAAGAGAGATGTACAAACATAAACACAGCTCATGGATTTTAAGACTCAATATTATTGAGTAAATTCTCCAGAAATTGGTCTGTTGATTTAATCCAATCACAATCAACATTATTGCAATCTTTTTTAAAAGAAACAAAAATAGGCAAGTTGATTCTAAAGTTTGTATCAAAATGCAAAAGGACCTGGAATATATGAACATTTTGGAAAAATAAAAATTATTTAGGGTGTTTATGGTACTTGAAGCTATAGCAATTAAGACAGTATGGCTTTGGAAGAGGATAGTTATATAGTTACATGATATGAAATAGAGTTAAGAAATAGACCCACATTCATTTAGTCAAATAATTTTTGAAAAATATGCAAATACAAACTCAAAGGTAAAATGTTTTCTCATCAACAAATAGTGTAAAAAAAACCTGGTTATTTATATAGGAAAATTCTCAACATTTACTTCACACTATTAGCAAAAATTAAACTGAAATGAATCACAATTCTAAATGTATAAACTGTAATTACAAAATCACTCGAAGAAATGTAGAAAAAAAAATCTGGGTGCCCCTGAGGTAAGCAACAAAGTCTTAGACAAGATAAAAGGATCATAAACCAAAAAGAAAATATTGGTAAATTGAACTTTATCATAATTAAAATCCACTGTTCTTTAAAATACAACTTTACGAAACTAAAAAGTATGTGGTATGATCTGGGGAGAAAATATTTGCAATCTATATCTAAGCACTGGTTTCATCTAAAATATATATAAATTCCTGCAACCCTATAGTTACATGACAGAAACAAAATTAAAAAAAAAACAAACAACGCAAAATAAGAAATGCAATACATGCAAAAATGCTAACTATAGTTAGGCATCAGAGAAATGGATGTTAAAATCACAATTAAATTCACTCACTAAAATGGCTGAAATTTAAAAAAACTGACAGTATCAAATTTTGGGAAGGATGTTGAATAGTGAAATCCTCATACGTAGCTACTGGTAACGAAAATGATTCAAGATTATGGAAACCATTGGCTGTTTCTTAAAAGTTAAACATCCACTAACTCACAATTCAATACTTCCACTCCCCAACATTTGTTTAAAAGAAATAAAGATATGTGTCCACAAAATAAATTTTATCCACATTTTTATGTGAACTTTATCCTTAATAGACTTAAACTGTAAACAAACCTAATGTCAATGAACAGGTAAATGAATAAACAAATCATGACATATTGATACACATATGATAATATGTAGAAATTTAAAAGAGCAACAGGTACATCTAACAATATGAATGTTACTCAGCAAAGTTTTCCTGAGCAGAAGGACAATACAAAACATTACATATAGCATAATTCTACACATGAAGTTCTAAAATTCAAAAACTAGTCTCCAGTAGCCTAAAAAATAGTATTTGGTCATCTTATTCTTATTTGGTCATGAGGATATAGTAGAAGGTAAACTATTAAGATAGTAAGACAAATTTCAGAGTGATAGAAATGTTCTGTTTATCATTTATGGTAGTGACTACATTATATTGCAACACTTAAACTGGTTGAATTTTAGTTTCTATTATATTTCAAAATTGTTAACATTTCAGGGATTTCATCAGGTGGTTGATATATTTTACTTCTTTACAATTACTGTGGTGTGCTGCTACTCATTCATTACTGACCTCCTCCAATCCATTCCGGGCACCTTACCTGGAGAGAGATGTGTTATATTTGAAATGCAAATTGAAACCTGTCCCCTCCATACTTCAAAGGTTGTCCATTGCATTTAGAATTAACCATTAAATTCCTTATCTGGTCCATGGACCCTGTAAGTGTCAGACCCAGACCTACATCTGTAACTTCACATTAGCAACTCTTCACCTTAGTCACTGGCACTTTCTGAGTTTGTTTTTTTTTTTTTGGTTATGCCTTGCTCCCTCTTATCACAAGATTCTTGGTTCATCTTTTGAAAGTTTCTTGCTCACCAATACCCTTTCTTTGGCTGTTTACCTGACTATTCTTGTAAATGTCAGCCCAATTACACTTTTAGAAACTCTTTCTTGACCCCTCGATTAAGTCAATTCACCCTAGTTTATACTTATATAGAACCATGCAATAAAAGTACATATCCTGTTAAGTTGGTGGATAGACACTTAAAAAGAAATACTACACTTGACTAGATTTTGAACCACTGAATCGGAAAGTCCCCCCAAAATGGAACTTTTACTTCCAAAATGCTGTGATTGCATAAATTGAATTACTTATATTGATTTCTGTGAGAGACTTGCAAGGCAAGAAACCAAATGCCAAAAGACTTACTGTGATTTCTTTATTTATCTTCTTCAATGAAAGTGTTAGGTAGATAGCTGGAAATCCTGCTCTCCTAGTGGAAAAACAAACAAAATAAAAAAAAAAAAAAAAAGGGCAGAGCCCCCTTCTCACCTTAATCCTGTCCTGAATGATTGCTGACACCTCCCAATCTACCAGTCAGAAAGTAGCATAAAAACTGCAAAAGAATGTAGAGGACTCTCTATCCTATGGGCCAACAATAGGTACAGTAGAAATTTGAAGCTAGAACAGCCTTAAGGCTAATTATCATGTCATTAGCTTAAATCTACATTGTGCCAAAGGGCTCTCAGAGAGGCTCATGGGACATCCCCAGGCACAGTAAAGTGTTGGTTCCAAGGTGACCTCTGAGCCATCAGCTACACCCAACCCAGGAAGGACAAAAGGAACCCTGGCCATAGCCAAGGACTTTCTTGTCACAACATTGGAGGCCTGTTCTTTGTCTGTCTTCCTCTGTAAAAATATCTTAATCTTACTCTATAAACCTATCTTTCCCTTTTTCAATAAATTTTTTTCATGCTTGCCTTAATATGAGGTGTCTGGTCCTTCTTTCGCCTAGAACACCCTAAGAACCAAGGTTACAGATGGCTTCCTGAAACCCAATGCAAGTACCACATGTAGTATTTAATTGCTTTTAGTCATCATGCCTTTATATTTCAGCGTGATAATGGCATCCCTGACCTGTGAAGTCTTCATGCTACACACCTTCTGTTAAAGAGAAGCCACACAAGTGAATTAGGGTTAAAAATCCCCATTGTTTCATTACATTCTCTGGAAGTAATTAGGAAGTCTTAGACTTGCTGTTTTATATACCCCACAAATATTTTTTGTCCTGAAATATCGAGGAGTTAATGCACTAATTACATCTTTTATTTTCCCTATTTATGAACTGGGGGAAATATTGCCTGTTTTCTTATATTATTACTAAAACATTGACTACTATTATTACAATGAGGATGAATTGCCTGACATGTAGTATGCATTCAATAAACAGCAATCATGGAAGAATTCAGCAATTGAGAAACAAGTACACATTGCTTTCCATTTATGAAAGCCTAAAGTGCCAGTTGGAAGAACAATACAAGCCACTTTCCTCGGTCTTGAGGCATAGTTGAATTGAAACACTGCTATCCCCATCTGCAATTCTTTTCATAGATACCAGGAACTTTAATCAATGTGTTTTAGGCTACCCTGCCAGCCCAAGCACATGTCTATTTAAAATGGCAACACCTACATTTGTAACAGTCAGAGGTTGTCACAGCTGAGGGGAATGCAGAATAAACCTAGAAAAAACTACATGATTACTACTTTGGAGCTAGAATCCAGCTGGGTTAATACTACATTAATTATTTTTTGAAAAAATTAAAGGGATTCCATTTGATTTCTATTTCTCATTTACCAAATAGACATACCACCATTCTAAGTCTATTATATAACTCTATCTTGAATCATTTTCATTCTAAGATGGAAAGTTCAGAATTATTTGTATTTCCTTGCTGGACCACTCAAATTTTGAAAGTCTATTTTAAAATGTCAAGTTTTGGAAAAATCATTACATTTAAAAATGATTTTTTTGGGAGGGGTGGCTCCTATAGCTCAAAGGAGTAGGGTGCTGGCCCCGTATACCAGAGGTTGCAGGTTCAAACCCGAACCCAGCCCAAAATTGCAAAATAAAAATGATTTTTGTTTCCATAAACAGATGTTCTTTTAGTAACAAAATTTACACTGGTTAAATTTTGAATGATACCCTTTTATAGTCAGCTCCCAATCAGCAAACTATATTTAATAATATCATGTTTTCTCTTCCAAACAAAACAGGACACAAAATTATCCATTTCATTCACTTTACCCTGGATAAGTTGTTAAGAGTTGAAGTAAGAATGACAATTTGAGATTGTTTTCTGGAAGGAAAGTAGATAAAAAGGAGAGGTGTAGAAGGATGAAAGAGGGAGACAGAGACAGAAAAAGAGGCAGAAACAGAGGGTATACTTTTAATTTATGGGTGGGAATGATAAACCCCATCTTTAAATAGCATATAGCATCTTTTAAAATTTTGTAGCACTCACATGCTATACTGATGAATAAATCAGCAGCTCCTATACTTATATGTACCTGACCCTCTTGCATTTTATTAATACATTATAGTCCTTTGCCACATGCAAATTTCCATAAATCCGTTTATCAAGAGAAGTTGGCAGCTAATATCTCTAGGTATAAGAGCATACTACCCAGGTGGAACAAATGCCCTAACAAGGGGTCTTGTTTATCTATCAGCTTTGTTTCTTTGTTTACCAATGCCCAAAGTAAAAGAAATGAAATTGCTGGATTTGAGCTGAAATTTTGGAATTTTAAAAGCTGAATTGTGCATTTCACCTTTCCAGACAAGATGGAAACTGATAATTAGTATAATCAACACAATCCAAATGATTTCTAAGCATTAAAACATATCACAAATCTGAAAGATTTAAACCAAATGACCCCAAAGTCTATGGATTGGTCCAAGGAAATAAACTCCATGCAATAAGGAACTAGTTCAAATCCCCAACGTTCCCAACTAGCCAAACTGGGCTTCTGACATCATGCTTAAACAGCAACAATTTAAAACTAGACCTCCCATTTGATCTTGCAATCCCATTCCTGGGCATCTACCCAGAAGAAAAAAAATCATTTTATCATAAGAATTTTTGCACTAGACTGTTTAATGCAGTTCAGTTTAAAACTGCCAAATTGTGGAAACAGCCTAAATGCTCATCAATTCAGGAATGAATTAACAAGCTGTGGTATATGTATACCATGGAATACTATATAGCCACTAAAAGGATGGTGACTTTACCATCCTTTTTTGTATTAACCTGGATGGAGTTGAAATACATTCTTCTTTGTAAAACTTCATGAGAATGGAGAAGCAAGAATCCAATGTACTCAATTCTGATATGAGGAATACTGATACTAGTACATGGTGGGAGGAGGTGGAAAGGAGGAGGGAAGAGAGGGAAGGAGAGAGGGGGCAAAGGGGTCATGGTGTGTAACACCATGATGTGTAATGCCATGGTTTGTAACACACCTCTTGGGGGCAGGACACTATTAATAGAGGGACTTTACTTGGCAAATGCAAGTAGTATAACCTGGCTCATTGTACCCTCAATGATTCCCCAATAATAATTGAAAAAGAATATTTAAATACATGGAGAAACATATTAATAAAAAAATCAATAATTTATGTGTTTTTCCCCCAAATATTTTATTTTTAAACATTTCTAACACAAAGGAAAGTTGAAAGTATAACAAAAATATGTATAGCAAAACATTTTTTTTGAAACAAATTTTATCATCATGTAACTTCATGTCCATTAGCTTCCAATTCAAAATAATAAGGACATTTGATTACCTAATCACAATAATGACATCCTCATTAAGAAAAGCTTTGGACTATCCTTTCCCTTATTTAAGAGCCTAGGACAGTTGAAATAATGGCTAATATTTTTGACTTCTCTGTTTCCTTGTGATTTCATTTACCTCATCTTTCTATCCTCCAAATTTCTTTCCTCCATAATCTGGAAATTAGTTCTAATTGCTCGATGTGCTATGATTAAATATTTTGGCAGAAAGTACCCACATCATTGGTAATATTGGTTGCCACATAGGAACTCATAACAGGATACAAACATTGTTACAACATGTCAATTTCAATGATATTAATTTTCATCACTTAGTCAAGGGGTGTATTGATTAGTTGTGTATTATTGCTTAACAACATTACCACCTATTTAGTAGATTAAAACAGCACATTTATTATTATTTTTTTTTATTTTTACATATACATGTGTTTATTAGGTGTCCACTTTTTGCCTTTGCAGAATTAAAAAGGCCTAAAATTTAATAACAATAACAATGTTTAAAATAAGAACCAGAAACAAAAACCTCATAAAGAATGAACGAAGATAAATACATTCAGAAAAGTAATAAGATGGTTGCTTATTTAATTGCTTATTTAATTTAATATTAAGCAATAATAATAATAATAATGCAAAGAAAGTAACATTCACATTGTCAGCTAAGAGTACGTCTATTATAGAATGCTTTGACTCTGAGGCTCAGCATGGGAGCCTCAGAGGACATATTTGTTATTTCACATTTTCTCTTGATCAAGAGTCTGGGGGCTCAGCACCCATAGCACAGTGGTTGTGTCACCAGCCACGTACACCGAAGGCGGTAGGATTTAACCCAGACCAACTAAACAACAATGACAACTGCAACAACAACAAAAAAAGCCGGGTGTTGTGGCAAGTGCCTGTAGTCCCAGCTACTTGGGAGGTTGAGACAAGAGAATCACATAAGCCCAACAGTTTGAGGTTGCTGTGAGCTGTGATGCCATTGCACTTTACCAAGGGTGACATAGTGAGACTCAAAAAAAAAAAAAGAAAGAAAGAAAAGAGTCTGGGCATGGTAAGCTGTGTCTTCAGTCTCAGAGTTTTCACTTGAGGAAATCATGGTTGTTTATGGTCTCATCTGAGGTTCAACTGGGGAAGAATCTTCTTCTAAACACATGGGGATGTTGGCAGCATTTAGCTTCTTTCTGGTTGCCACGTTGAGGGCCTCAGTGTTTTGGGGCTATTGACTGGAAACAGTCTTCATTTTTTTTATCACATGACTTCCTAAGTCAGCTCAAACACAGCAACTCACTGCTTCAAATCCAGCAAAGGAAAGAGTTTCTTAGTACAACGTACATTAAAATCTTATGGAATATGACAAAAAATACATAATTTTATATATACTGTTAATTTGCCATGTTGTTTTTGTTAGGAAGCAAGTCAAAAGTACTGCCCATGCTCAAGGGAGGGAGAGTACACAGGAGCTTGACTTCTAAGAAGCGAGGATCATGGGGTCTCCTTAGAATCTGCCCACCATAAGATAACACCAACAGTTCTCTGTTGTAAAGGTGTACTTTCAAATTAGTATTAAATAAGCAGACTGTGGGGTGATACTTGAAACGATGTGAATAGTTTTATAATATTAAAAAGCATTAAAATTAAATTAATGTTAATTTTGAATTGGAAATATTTTTGAATTCTGAATTTTACAGATATATTATCTAAGAAATATATCTATACAGATGCTCTTTGACTTATAATGGGGCTGTGTTTAGATAAACCCATCGTAAGTTGAAAATGCATTTAATACACCTAACTGACCTAATTATCCTCGGTTAACCTAGTCTACCTTAAACGTACTCAGAACATTTATGCTAGCCTTCAGATGGGCAAAAGTCATCTGACATAAAAGCCTTTTTAAAAATAATGTGTTCACTAACTCATGTAATTTATTAAATACTGTGCTGCAAATAAAAATCAAAATGATTGTGTGGGTACTCAAAATATAGTTTCTGTCGAGTGCGTATTGCTTTAGCGCTCTCATAAAGTCAGGCCATTTATGTGTGTGCACACACATTCAAACTGCATTCTGGATACTCAGATATTCCCAATTCAAAATTAACAATAAAAGGGTTTCTCAAAATATCTTTATTACTTCATGGTTCATATTCTTTTCATTGTTCTTAATACATCAAAGCATTTAATTATTTGATCTATTCTACAACACACATAGAATAGTCTCATATTACAAAATAAAAAATTGTGATTAACAATAATCTTACTAAGTAAAATTTAAATTTTTTAGCTTCTTTCTTGCCCTTAGGATGCATTTTATTAAGGAACTAATAGAGTATTATGTTTCACAGGTCCTTGAAACAATTGATGCCTGTGGGTGTTTATGTTGTCAATTTAAAATGCAGTTATGTTTTTATGTTTCTATTTGGATTCAACTTTAAGGTTTATTATATTTTCTTTAAAAGTTATGTTTATTTTTGATTATGTAAACCAGGTCCATATTTCAAAAGTCATCTTTATTTTACAGTTCAAAGAATTATAGTCTCAGCGCTTGTCTTTCCCTTTTACTAATACATTCTTACATGGAACAATTTTTGTTTATTACTTTAACCACTATTACATATCAAAAAAGTAAAGGCATACTTGTTCCATTTTAGTTTTTTCCTTTTTGTATATAAAAGTCATATATTATTACATTATTTTGAACCTTTCTTTATTTTTTATTTTAAAATATAACCTGGGATTATATCTATGTACTTCATAGAGTCTTTCTTACTGTTTTTTGACTGTTGTGTAGCATTGCATTACGAAGGTATCAGTTTATTCAATGATCAGTGGAGTCTCGTCTATGAAATATTGTTCTTAAAAATGATGGTGAACTAAATAACATTTGGTTATGTTGTTTCCTACTTGTGCAGGTGTACATTCAGATGAGAACATGGGTTCAAGTCCCCAGGGAGATAAAGATCCATACACAGAAAATGTATTAGTGATTGTTCTCAGTATCGACACTCAAAAGGAAAAAAAGAAATAAAGCAGCATTGAGCAAAGGGAGAAGGCAGGCTATGTTTCAGTGAAGGTCACAGCCAATGCTACAGGAGGTTTGGAGCCACGACAGCACTTCAGAATTGTCTTGAGTTGGGGTAGGGGATCCAGGTCTTTGCACCACTGCAACAATCAGCAATGCATGTGGGATGTACCTCAAAGGTATAAATTTTGAGTTAATCATCCCTTCTCACCTAGTAACTGGGTGTTTTAGCTGGCAACTTAATCAGCACCTTGCTGAATGTAACAATCCTAAAGACAGATAGATGTGGCAGGGCCTTGAATCTATAATAGTTTATGCTTTATATCAATTGAATCCATTTTCATCATATCAGTTCAATAATCTAGTGAGCTGCTGCTACTAGGAAAAAACATGTCATAAGAGGTAGATTAGTAGAATGAACTACAGCCCCCATTACCATAAACTGGTCTTGAAGTTGTACCTGGTTATCATTACCTTCATCTATTGCTACCCATTCTAGGTTCCCTTCAACTTGAGCATCTCTGCTGACCTTCATGGCTCAAATTGTAGAGTGAGTATGATCCTACACCCTGAGTGTCTATACCCTTGATTCCCATGTCATTTGAAAGCATTGACTGTTAAAATTATTCATGTATCATCAAAATCAGCCAAGGAATAACTAAGACATCTAGTTGGATTAACTTGGTTGCCAAACACATTTTTCCCTCTCTCCTTTGTGTGAAGAGTGCTCTGTCTCCTCATGAAGATCCAGATCAATTATCCCCCACCAGGACTGTGAATTTTGTTTAAACCAGGTGATCCCTTGGAAGAAAGAGCCCACAATGCTTGGGTAAGTCTGAGATTAAAGGTGAATCCCTTGCCTGTTCCCTGGTGGAAGCATTTTCCTCTTGGGAAACATGTCTTCCAACATGGAAGGTAACAGAGTCAAAAGAATGTAGACCACAAATTCCTTGAGTGGGTTTCTGGAAATAATGGAAAGTGCAGACCTTCCTGGCTTTACCAATTTTTTCCCTGACCCAAATATTCTAACCATTGGAGATACAAAATAATCTAATGAATGATATGTGTATGTGGTGTCCTAGAGGATACAGTCCATCCCTGAAAGTTGGTGTATTAGCTCTTTCTTCAACAGGATAGACTATGGCTGTACTTAGGTCAGCAGTTTCTGGATGGTGTGTGATGTGCCAGGAGAAAGAACAAGTGGATTTCTTATATAGTAGAACCTCTGTGAGTTGATCACCCAAGGGACTATGATGAACTGGTCAATGTATAGAGGTGGTCAACATAAGGAACTAAGCCTACTGTACTGATGTGTACATGTGGTGTGTGTCTGGTCTATGAAAATTAGGTCAACTTAAGGAGGTGGACAATATAGGGAGGTAGTGATCTACAGAGGTTCCTTTTTATACACACACAGTTTCACACAGCCTCTGCTATATGATGAGTCCCTTGGTCCTCTGTGACATTACAGTGAAGCTTGTGTTGATTCATAAAACATTCCACAAGCTTTGTACAGTGGCTCTGGATGAGATTGTGAAGGTGGAGAAGACAACCATGTGAGATGACTGCAGTCTTTTCAAAATTTGGCATGATAGACTGCCAAACCAATGTTCTTAGCTCCTATCCCACTCTGTCTTTATTTTCTCACAGTTCAAATAACTGTAGAACACCTAGGAATATACTGAATCAAAGGACATGGAGTTGAAACCCTAAGAAATACACAGCAAGATGAAGACCTCACTCTAATTCTAAATAAAGAGGAGGGAGTAGGAAGGTGGTGGCTCTCACTTCATTCCTACACACTTCTGTGACCATGCACAGCTAAGAGTGTTCGAATGCTCAGTATTTCTAGGCACTATTCTCAGAACTTGGCTTTGAATTAATTTATACTTCTCAATACCTGCATGAGGTAAGTGCTATGACTATCCTATTATTATTATTTAGGACACTGAGGCACAGAAAAATTAAGTAACTTCAATTTCTCTAGCTTGCAAGAGATAAGCTCTGAATTACAACCTGTCTAGTTTGCGTTAAGAGTTTCTACACATAAGTGCTATGTTACAATGCTTCCAGAAATAGGAGACAAAGGACATAAAGACCCAGCGTGATTTTTAAAATAACCTCCCCAAGCATACAGCATCCATTCTGTTCACCAATCAGTCATATAAACCTCCACTGCCAGCCTATAACAGAGAATAAGAAAGAATGATGTATTCTAGTCAAGTGGCAAAGTCATCAGACTTGCATTTGAGTCTTATCTCAGTCACTTTCTAGATGAGAAACCACAGGCACTCAGCCTTGTGGGCTTTGGTTTCCACTGAAGTAATATTAGATGGTTTCTTGGGGTGCTTGGCCATCTTTACAAGCAAGATAGAATTATCATTGTGCATTATGTTGACCCACATGGAATTTGGGAGAATGGACGTATGTTTTTCCACATAAATGGAATCTCAGCTTCATGTGAGATTCTTCATGTGAGGATCTTCAATGTCACAACTTATCTAGAGAGAACATTGACGCGAATCCTTTTAAACCTCAGTGCTAGTGGCAGTCATCTGAGTACAAGGTATGACCTTATCCTAGAAACTAGTACCTGGTGACAGAGGGGCAGACAGCTTGGGTTGCCGCGAGTTACCAGCCCCACTCCACAGTAGCAACCAAAGTGCTATGCTGCATGACAGGAAGGTAAACTGTAGGAGGCTCAGAAAAATTGGCAAATACATTAGCATAGGGAATTGGCTATCCTGATTGCAAATCAATGACTCATTTTAGTCCTGTCCTGACAGTTGCTGTGTTGTTTCCATGAGACAACTCTTTATTGAGAAAAAAGTATTACAGATATGAGGTTCAGGGTTTCACATGAAGACAGCAAAGGGAATGTTGCTTAGGTTAACTCTCTATTGATAAGCTGAAGCAAATAAGTCATCCTTGAAAAAAATAACTTCATCTTTCTCCTTCCACAGCACAGATACTTTCTTACTGGTTAAGCCTATGCAAAGTACTATTTTTCCAGCTAGCATTCTGGACCTCAATGCTGACATAGCACATCTGTTATCAAAGTATCAGACATGTACATTAGCCAAAAGGAAGGGAAAAAGAAGGCAGTACAAATGATAATAATAATCATTGTATTAAAAACAAAGAGCTGATACTTCTCTAGACATCATATTACCCACTGAAAGCACAGAAGTGCAACCAAGAAAATAGATTTCCTTCTGATGAGGAAGTTCATAATACAGTAGAGGAAAGAGAAAAATGTACTCAGGTTTGCAGTGGCCTATGGAGAGTGTCCTGATCAATGCAACTGTGCTCTCAGAGCACGGGAGGGATTTACTAATCCCTTGGGGCAACCAGAGGACGTTCCCTAGAGGTAGTGCCACAAAGTGAATTTGAAGGGTAAGGAGATTTAGATGAAAGGGCCAAAGGCCATCTGTGGCAAAGAAGCTTATGAGAAGGTCTACAGAGAAGCATCTTGCAGGAAGTAGGTGGCTCAACTGGATAACATTTTAGAGTGCCACAATTTTAAGATTTTATTATTTTTGAAGTGGGATTTATCAATGTTAAAACAAATAGCCAAGTGTGGTGGCTCTTACCTGTAATCCTAGCACTCTGGGAAGCTGAGGTGGACAGATCACTTGAGCTCATTAGTGGAAAGCAGTCTGAGCTAGAATGAGACCTTTTCTCTAAAATTAGGTGGGCATTGTCGTGGGCACCTGTAGTCTCAGCTACTTGGGAGGCTAAGGCAAGAGGATTGCTTAAGCCCAAGAATTGGAGGTTGCTTTGAGCTACAATGATTCCAAAGCACTCATCTAGGGTGAAAATGTGAGACTCTGTCTCAAAAAAAAAAACAACATTGGATATGAAGCTAATTTATAGCTTTCATATGAAGGCTAAAACCCAATTATAGCACAGGAATACAGGGATAGGGGAAAGGGAGGGGAGGGGTGGGGGGAG
>CAUYON010002367.1:0-22988 GCA_963573935.1 Arctocebus calabarensis | reverse complement strand
GCCCTGGGTAGAGTGCCGTGGCGTCACACTGCTCACAGCAACCTCCAGCTCTTGGGCTTAAGCGATTCTCTTGCCTCAGCCTCCCTAGTAGCTGGGACTACAGGCGCCCGCCACAGCGCCCGGCTATTTTTTTGTTTGTTTTGTTTTGTTTTGCAGTTAGGCCGAGGCCGGGCTTGAACCCACCACCTTCGGTATATGGGGCCAGCGCCCTACTCGCTGAGCCACAGGAGCCACTCTTAAACCGCAAAGAGGAAGCTCAGGGACTGTGCTGGCCCCTCTGCATCCCCTATCCTTCAGGTCCCTGCTTTAAAATGCCACCTGTTCTGAGGCCTGCCCTGACCACCCGGTGGAAAGGATTCTGTTCATTTTTCTTTCCATGTATTTCAGCAAGATTGTTACACAGTGGTGGGGCTTATTCCAGAGCCCTCTTCGAAAGTGCTCCTTGATTTCTTGTTCCAAACCAAGCTCCATTAGTGGTGTTCCTGCCACACCGCCAGAGTGGTGCTTGGGCAGCTGGCATTTGGATCTAAGAGCCCACTTTGACATTGATCTTTCTGACATTTGATCCTCATACATTTGGCCAACTGTTCAAGCAGGGCAGTGGAGTCTTTCTAAACACCTCTCCTAAGCTTGTGAGGATTACGTGAGTAGGTATAAGTAAAGGGCTTAGAAAAGTGCCCAGAACTTCGTGTTTAATAAACATTAGCTGTTAGGAGCTGCTCTGAGAATTCTGTCACTCTAGTCCCAGGCTCTCCTCCTTCCCCTCGGAATCTGCTGCAGCCTCTCAGGGCTTTGATATGCTCAAAATGTCACCATCTCTTTGCTCATGGGCTGTTTGCCCATGCTAGTCCCTCTACCTAAAAAGCTGTTTTCTAAGGCCTTATATTTCTGTGGTTGGTTCCTTCCCACCATCAAGTGATGGTTAAATGTTACTACCTATGGAGAACATCTCTGTCCACCCTATGTGATGTGGATCCCCTGTAACTCTCTTGAGCGGCAGCCTATTTGTCATTGTTCTTGTGTGTGTATGTGCGTTTATAGTTTGTATATATATACTTGTTCAACACCTGTCTTTTCCTCTTCACTATAAGGCAGGTGGCTGTTCAACTATGCTTCTCTGTTGTCTAAGATATGTAGTAGGTACTTAAAAATCTGTTGACTGAATCATTCCAAGTCATTCGTATAATAAAAACATTGAACAGTAGTCAGGTCAGAGCCTTGGTATCAGTCCTGATGCTGATCTGTACATGATACCCTGATTTTTAGCCAAGACTAGCTCCAGGAACTGTGGGGCTTTTGATACTTTCTTGGAAATAGACTACGAATAATTTGGTTTGAATTCCCCTTTTCCCACCATTTTGCCCATATGGCCCCTTGCCCAGTATGGCACCCTCTATACTGGATTTTTGCACTCACGGTAACCTTATTCCTCTTGTTCTAGGACCCCAACGCAGACACTGAGTGGAATGACATCTTACGCAAAAAGGGCATCTTGCCCTCGAAGGAAAGTCTGAAAGACTTGGAAAAGGAGGCAGAAGAGGAGGAGCAGAGAGCCCTCCAGCAGTCAATGGGTGAGCTTGCTCATTTCCTTGTTCCTTGTCTTTCTGGGTTAGAGAACAGCTTTCTAAGCTGCTGACTACTGTGGTAGAAGGATCTATTTTCTTTTTTTAGACAGAGTCTTACTTTGTCTCCTTCGGTAGAGTATTAATGGCATCCTAGCTCACAGCAACCTCAAATTCCTAGACTCAAGTGATCCTCTTGCCTCAGCTTCCCAAGTAACAGGGACGATAGGCACATGCCACAACATGGGGCTGTTTTTCTGTTTTAAGTAGAGATGGGGTCTTACTCTTGCTCTGGCTGGTCTTGAACTCCTCAGCTCAGGCAGACCAGCTGCCTTGGCCTCCCAGAGTGGTAGGAGTGTTTAGGAGCCACTGTGCCGTGTCTAGAAGGATCTTCTGAGCAGGGGAAGGGCCAGGGTGCTGGCGCTTCTGTGGAACCTCAGGTGAACCACAGGGTGTCTCTAGCCTTCACCTTCCTAGGCCACAGACTTAGGGAGACTTCAGAGGTTCTTTTTAAGTCATTGTCTGAGTCAAATGAGCGTGATAATCCTAAAGAAAATATTTCTGAGTCTTGACTTTATGTTCTGTGATTCACTTTAAATAATGTCAGTGAAATTCAATTAAAGTTTTCAATGTTGTATTCTCCCAAGTTATACTTTCATCATCTTTGTGGATTGATTGAGGATATTAAAATAGTTTGAGGAAACTTGAGGAAACATAAGATGTTTGTAATAAGTTGGGTGAGAGAGGGGTTTTCTCAAAGGTAGCCAAGCTACCTGGATTGGAATTCCTTGGAGTGCTTATAAGGGAAAAAACCCATCTTTACTGAATTAGGATATATGGGATGGAGCCAGAGAATCTACATTTTCAATAGGTGCCATGAAAGATTTCTGGGGCATGCCAGAGTTTGAGAACCACTGATCTCAGGGACTAGTACTTTTGTCCTCTGCTTACATGTTGTAGTTAACTTAGAAAGGATTTATTAGAAAATACTCATCCAACAAATGTTTATTGAATGATTATCACATGTCATGTGCTACTCCGGGCTATGGGGATTTAGCTATGCACATGCCAGGCAAAATTCTCTACCCTATGGAACTTAACATTCTAGTGCAGAATCAGACAATAAATTGCCAAAGTTTTGAAGGGGTGGAGCAGCCATGGGGGGATGGGGGGAGGAGATAGCCATCACTGAAGTGAGGGTCATTGTTGACCTTGATGAAGGTGCTTTGTAGGGTGATGAGGGGAGGAAAAGTCTGATTTGATTTTGGGAAGTAGTGTTTATGGCAATAAAAATACAGATTTTTTCCGCAGTTGGTTACAAGAAACAATAGAACTGCCTATCACTCTTAATAAAAGACAAGGAAGTACGTGATAATCACCTTTAACTACAGGAAGGGTGTGCATGGGGAGAACATCAAACAGTATCCTCTGTTTCCTTGGGTGATGTGAGAACTATTCATGTACTTGAAGATTGGACCAGGTGACTTCAGGCAAATCTCTCATTTCATACGCTTGGAAAATCCATACCTTATTATTGTGTGGAGATAGGAGAGTAAAGTCTGAAGGAGGCAACATAGGTCTGTCTTTTTTATAAAAGCTCTCCACTTCTAGTATAGTAACTTAAGTTTTTTTTTTGCAGTTTTTGGCCGGGGCTGGGTTTGAACCTGCCACCTCCCGTATATGGGACCAGCACCCTACTCCTTTGAGCCATAGGCGCTGCTCACTTTCCTTTTTTCTTTTTGGTGGGCTGGTAGTCTTTTGGTGTTGTATGCATGATTTTAGAGGAAAGGCAAAGGGAAAAAAGCAAATGCATGTTTGTTCATCTTTTTAAATGTTGTATTCTTTGCCAATATAACTAAATTCAGTGAAAACATATGAAGATATGACTTTGGAAGAACTAGAGGATCATGAAGATGAATTTAATGAGGAAGATGAACGTGCTATTGAAATGTACAGGTTAGTGCTGCCCAGAGAGACAGGTTTTTGTGTGTGTGTGTGTGGTAATAAAATATGTTTCCTTTGAAAAACTAATTTTCCAGCTGAGATAACCTTTGGACAGGGCAGTAATTAAATAGAAATATTGCAAATTTCAACAAACTGGTATTAGACTTTTGCCATGAGAAATCATCATATCTTTCAGAAGACATTGCAGATTATGTTCTGAAAGATACATGTGTGTGTGCCCCTGCTTGTGTGTACATCTGTGTAAAATGTTTCTCTCTGCCCGTGGTATAGGCAGCAAAGACTGGCCGAGTGGAAAGCAAGCAAACTGAAAAATAAATTTGGAGAAGTTTTAGAGATCACAGGAAAGGATTATGTTCAAGAAGTTACCAAAGCCGGTGAGGGCTTGTGGGTAATCTTGCACCTTTACAAACAAGGGTGAGCTGACCTTCCATGCTATCTATAACATATTAATTTGAGTTTATGTTTTGAATATCTCAAGATTAATCCATATCCGAGGGGTTTTTTCTGTTTGTTTGGTTTGGCTGCTTTTTTTGGTATCGAGTTAGGTGTTTTGTTGCTGGCTTGCCCAAACCTTGTTGCCTGATTTTCGTTTTTCAGTTTAATATTTGTCAGTAATACAAATGACCCTGTTAAAGTAGCAATGAAGACTTTGCTTTTCTTTTTCTGAAAGAAAATTCCTAAGTGCTCTATCCTTCTAGAACTCTGGCATTTCATAACTCCACGTGAGCAATCAGTCCCTCTGACAGACAGTGAGCTGGCCTTCATAGCACTGCCAGTGCTAAGTGATGCTGAGGTCCTCTGGTGTTTTCCACGTGCCCAGTCCTGCTCTCAAACTGTAGAGTCCAGTGCCTGTTGAGGAATTTCTTCAGAGCAGGAAATGCTCACTGGGACGTACGTAGTTCACACATTGTAAATCTTCAATGTTATGACATTCGACCTTATAGAAAGATGTAGCAATTATCTTTGACATTGAAGTTTTTCTGACTTACTTTTGTGTCAAAATAAATTGGACTTTGGATTTAGCGTTCTTCACTTTCTCTGAGCATATTCAAAACATTTTGAAATAATATTAATCCATTTTAGCTAGCGGCGGAATCACTTGTGAAACGGTTGTGAGGCTTCATACAAGGTGAAAGTAGTTGAGCTTTTTAAAATTTAAATGTGGAATCACAGTTACTTCTGTTTTTCTTTCTCTTTGATAGGATTCCCCTCTGTGCCCTGATAAATCAGTACTTCAGTGAACTTGCCAGGAAGTTTCCTGATGTCAAATTTATCAAAGCCATTTCCACAACCTGCATACCCAACTACCCTGATAGGAATCTGCCCACAATATTTGTTTCCCTGGAAGGTGAAATCAAGGCTCAGTTTATTGGTCCTCTGGTGTTTGGAGGCATGAACCTGACAAGAAATGGTAAGGGGCTCTTGGAGACAGGCGAGGGCAGTGAGAGGGTGGAGGGATGTTTCTGTTGCAAAGAGTACTTCTTTCCTAGACAAGTATTACGATGTTTTGTCGAGTTCTCCTTTGCTTCCGTGGGGGTGATTGTTAAGAGAGAAGCAGCACATTTAATGTCTCAGCTCAGGCAAATAATCATAAGCAATTATAACCAGACTCTTAATAGTTACTCAGTTAAAGGAATGCACAGTGGACTTAAATACATATATTTAACATTAATATGGAATTTGTTTTGTCTCTGCAGCTGAGGGTTTTAAGTAGCAGATGAAGATTGCAGCACTCATTTTTTGTTTAATTCATATGCCCATATTAGTGACAGATGCTAATATATATATTTCTCTATAGAAATATTTTTTGGTTGAATATCTTAGTAGCTTTTACATTTAAATTAAAATTTTATTTAATTCTGTCTCAACCCAAAAGGACGTGTTTTTTGTTGTTGTTGTTTTTTTCCTTTTGAGCTGTTAACCATAGAGGTGTCAAAATACACATCTACGTGCAACATGGAAGAAATCTGAGGCCAGAGGCTTTCACACCAAGTAAAATTCCTTCTCTTTAACTGAAATAATATACTCAACTATGCTTTACTAGTCTTGAAAAGCATATTTTTAAGTGTGACTTTATGATACTAGAGCACACGCACACGTGTACACACATACACATATGAGATACATTAATTACATGTTTGTTCAAGGCCATATAGCTTTTCAGACTAAATTTATTTGCCTCTTATTTTGACCTTTTTTGAATGTACTATCTGGGGAGGGAGATAGGTATACAATCATAGAGTCTTTATTTCTAGAAAAAGTCTTATTTGAGAACTAGTAAACTTAATGATGGTGTGTGTAGGTGAACAATAAGATTAAATATATATGCTTATACATATATATGCATATGTATGGATGTATAAATATTTTCTTGAGTCAAGAATTAGAAGTCTTGGGTTGTTCTAAAGAAATTTGTTGAATTTTATATAGCATTGAGCCAAAGTACGTAGAACTGGCAATAGTGATGTTATTCATCTCTGTAGAGCATTCTCCCCCAACCCTGTGACCCTGCGTTACTGAGGTGATTGACAAAGAAAACTGTATATATTTCATGTATGCAACATGATTTGATGTGTGTGTACAATACACAATGATTACCACAGAGAAACTAGTAACATATACATCACCTCGCATGTTATCCTTTTTCTTTTTTGTGGTGAGAAAAGAGATCTACTCTCCTAGAAAACTATGAATATATAATATATGATTATTAACTATAGCCACTGTGCTATACACTAGATCTCCAGAACTTATCTGTCTTATAGCTAAAGGTTTATATACTTTGACCAATGTCTTCTAGTTACATCCAAGCCCTGGTAACCACCGTTCCAGTCTGTTTTATGGAACACTTCAAATTCATATGACTTCAATAAAATCAGTTGTCAGAATTTAATAGAAGTGCCCAATTAGCAGAATGTCTCTTCACTGATCTTCCTTTAAGCCAGGATAGTTGTTTTAGGATCTCCTGAGTAGTCCCCTAGGTTAGCCTGGGTTCTTCTTTGCAGTGGAAAAATACATCACTTAATTTCACTTCACAAGGTCTCACACCATATGGAGTTTGAGTGAGATATAGGAGCTGAGTCTTTAGTCACTGATTCTTTACTTTTTGGTACTTTATTCATTTATTTTTTATTACTGAGAACAAATGTATCAGTTCAAGGGTGTCATTATACATTTATCCTTTGATCCAAAATTCAGATATTTCTAGACTTGAGGCTGAAGAATTGCTTTTTACTAACTAAAATTAGATTTAATGATTAGATTGCCAGCAGGCCCGTAGAAATTATTTCTTTTAAATGTTGCATGCTGATTTCTTGCCTGAGAAATTGGGAAAGCTGGGAAAATGCAGTCATTAGAGGACTAGGCTTATTCTTTGTATTTTATTTTAATTTCCATATAGGTTCAAGTTTAAACAATACCTCATTTGATCTCACCTTCTGAAAATACGTTTGCATTTGTGTTTTCCTTTTTTTTTTGAGACAGAGCCTCAAACTGTCACCCTGGATAGAGTGCTGTGGCATCACAGCTCACAGCAACCTCCAATTTTCTCCTGCCTCCGCCTCCCAAGTAGCTGGGACTACAGGCACCTGCCACAACGCCTGGCCATTTTTTTTTGGTTGCAGCCACCATTGTTGTTTGGTGGGCCCGGGCTCAGGTGTACGTGGCTGGCGCCTTAGCCCGTTGAGCCACAGGCGCCAAGCGTCCTTCTTAAATGAATTGATTTTAAAAAATTTTTTTTTAGGCGCCTTAAAATTATGGTACTAAAATCAAATTGTCCTCATTTTGATAACTGGTGTTTTCTGCTTAGAAAAACCATGGCAGAGTGGATTCAGGGTGTGGGGAGCAGTGCCTTGGTGCTTCACAGGATTTGCCTTTTCTTTATCCTGTAGAGTTGGAGTGGAAACTGTCTGAGTCTGGCGCGATCAAGACGGACCTGGAGGAGAACCCTAGGAAGCCGATTGAAGACGCCTTGCTGTCCTCAGTGCGGTGCTCTGTCCCCACGAGGAGGGACAGCGATTCTGAGGGTGACTAGGGCTGCAGCTGCCACAACTTGCCGAACTCTCTGGATGGGACAGATTGCATTTTTGTAAAAAAGAAAAAGCAAGAATGAATCCTTTTGGTTTTTAGCCTTTTATAATTATGTTTTAAATCTCAGATGTTTTATAAATAATTATTGGTGGGGATTCTTTTAAATTTCTTGGAACTGTCTTTTTAAATTATAATATTTCTTTTTAAAAAAATTAAAACCAGTTTTTAGAATAGCAAATGTCTGTGTTTTCCTCCCTTATATTTTAAGTAAGCCATAAAACCTAGTCACTATTTTTTGGTGTATAGAAAGGAATATGGAGTTTTAAATAAATGTGAATAAATTATACAGTGGATAATTGCAAACTAAGCTTTACAGTTACATTGTTTTATTTTTATTTTATAAAGATAGCAATAAGAGTATCAACTCAAGTAAAATATAAGAATAATATCTATTAGCTGGGCATTGTGGCGGACACCTGTAGTCCCAGCTATTCAGGAGGCTGAGGCAAGAGAATCACCTAAGCCCAGGAGTTGGAGTTTGCTGTGAGCTGTGTGACGCCAAGTGTGATAAAGTAAAACTCTGTCTCTACAAAAAAAAAAAAATGAAAAATATCTAGAGGAAAAACTCTTAGTATTTATCTTATTTAGAAGAAATAGACAATTTTTGCGAAACTATTGTCTTATCAAAGCAATAACAGAAAGAGTCCAGTTTACTGCCATATTTGAGTAAATATGTTTTCTAGTTAAAATACTGTTTATCTTAGACTGTTGAGTATCAGCTATTTTGATTCCATGAAAGTCACATTATTTTTCAGAAGTAAAGATACAAGCACACATATAGATAAAGATAAACTGTGTCTTGTTCAGTCAATAAAAAACGTATCCCATTGTTTTGTGAACCAAAATCTTGTTAGCTTTATCACTTCTTGTTAAATTGACAAGAAAAATCAGGGGAAAAATTAATTTCTAATATTTGTGTTGAATGATATAGTGCTTAATGTTGGTTTGAATCTTAAAAATCTGAAGCAGAGAATGGAGTTCTTTGATTATATTGTAAAATTTAATTTTGCTGTAATTTGAAGAATGATAAGCAGCTGTCACCCATTTTGTCTGTCAGAGGTGTCTGTCTGAGTGATATTTGATTTTCTACATACATGAGAGCCTGTATAAAAATGTATTCTCTGCTGCTGATAAAAATGTATTCTCTTAGTGGTTTACTTTGAAGGATGTCTAATGAATTTTAATCACAGGGCTAAAATAATTTTGGTCAGTCCTATCACAAAGTGCTGTTCCCATGGGATTTGAAGGAGAGCTGCCTTCTCAGAATTTCTGTTGGTAGCCAACATTATCATGAAATGTTGGGAGAAGAACAAAAGTGGAAAGTTTGATGCTGCATTTGCCTGGGAGCTTTAATGTGTGCACTTATAAGGAAGAGAGAGCCCTACTTGACTGGGGCAGCACCCACAGTGATGGAAAATAGCAGGACCTAGTTCTGAATGTTTGCTGTACCTCTTTGATCTGGTGTGAAAAAACATCATCTTTCCCCCATGCCAGACTAAGACACGTAGTTTGCAGCAAAAAGCTCAGGTGCCTGTATGTGGCCTTGGTGAATGAGCCCTGTCTGGCCACTCAGGACCCAGGCAGGTGTTCAGTCATCTAAACTGATGGATTAGAGAAAGAAGCATCTCTATCTCAGAATTTTGACTGTGATTTGGAACTTGACTTGCAAGTTTCCAGGCTGTTGAAATCTAGGAGACTTCCTCCTTACTGTTGTCTTTTGTGTCCTTTGGCACATGACTGGCGTGACAAGGGTGATAAAACTTGATATAAGCATTGAGTTCCCCCAGTCTCGGTGGCCAGGGAACAGACCAGAAGGGCTCCCGGAAGTCGTCTTCTGTGCCCTGTGGGAAGGGTTAAGTGGGTGCTGGGTAGCCCTTTCTTAAGTGGTTGGTAGGGAATGGTTCCAGAAAATTGAGATAGTAAATGATGGGGAGAAGTGAAATGAGTAGGATTGTATAATCAAATACAGTTGATTCTGACATCCTTATTTTGTAGAGGAGAAAAAGGATGTATACACCTCCTTCATCAAAAACCTAACTTGACATTCTCTGGCCTGTGGTGGCTGGTCACTGCTTTTGCAGAGGCCCACAACAGAGCTTCTCCTTGGTGGTTCAGGACTGGCTACAAAAGGCACTTTGTGAGAGAGAAAAGGGTGGCTTAGAAGGGTATCCTCTGTCACCAGTGCCTACATTTTTAAAAAAATCATCTACTGTCTCTAGTTTTAAATTCTTACATAATGACCCCAAATTTTGACCTAGTTCTTCTCAGGGAGGCATGACAAACCATTCGTGTTGTGACTGTGGTTTAGAATCATGTTCCCGTGAGAGTCATTTTGTCCTGCTTGCAGAAACCAACTGTTACTCATAAATAGAATGAATATAATAACAACAGTTTTTAATATTGTGAGAATTACTAAAATGAGACACAGATGTGAAACGAGCATGTGCTGTTGGGAAAATGGTGCCGATAGACACTGCCACAAATCTCCAATTTGTTAAAAGCCCAATAACCATGAAGTGCAATAAAGCAGTGCACAAGAAAATAAGGGAGGCCTGTGAATCAGTTAGGGGGTTCTACAAATGTCTTGTTAAGAGCTAGCTCTGATTCCTTTTTCTGCTAGTTTAGATGCTGGCGCTTTCTTGATCCTACCAGAAGGTGGCGACAACTTGACTACAGTTGCCACCCAGCCCGCAGTAACCACAGGATGCACCTGACCTCAGATGTTAACAATGAGGGCAGAGAGAGAGAGAATGAGGGAGGAAGGAAGAGCAGAGAGAGGGAAGGAGCTAGGGGGGTGGGGTCTTGGTGTGTGCGGCACCTTTTGGAGGCAAAACATGATTGTAAGAGGAACTTTACCTAACAAATGCAATCAGTGTAATTTGGTTTCTTGTACCCTCAATGAATACCCAACAATAAAAAAAAAAAAAGTATAGAAAGCTTATATAGAAGACCTAGGATAGGTCTTAACAATAAATGTTATTAACATTAAATGTTAAATTAACAATAAATGTTAACTGGTACTAAAGATGATAATAATATTTAAAAAAGCAATGAGGGGAGAAAGTACTTAGAACTGGTGAAGTGGCATAGTATTATCCCACAGTGAAGGTATGTTAGGTTATTTTAGCATGACCATTCTAGCTTTTAATTTTGAAAACAGATCTTTAGCTCTCTGAATCTGCTTGTTGATAATTAGGATGTTGAAAACACTAACTTCCTTATTTAAAAAATGCAGTTAATATTCCTTGAATAGTATACAGAATGCAGATTTTTTTTTGTAATCATAGCTGTGTACATTAGTGCATTTATGGGGTACAATGTGCTCGTTTTATATACAATTTGAAATACAACAAACTGGTTAGCATAGCCTTTACTGCACTCTCTTAATTATTGTGTTAAGACATTTATACTTTATACTTAGTAGATTTGACATGTACTCTTGTAAAAGGCACCATAGGTGTGGTCTGACCAATTACCCTCCCTCCACCTATCCTTACTCCTCCCCTCCCCTCCCTATCCGCTTCCCCCTTCATCTTGGGCTGTAGTTGGGTTAGAGCTTTAATATAGAAGTGTGGGTGATTATATATTGGTTTCATAGTAGAGCTGAGTACATTGGATACTTTATCTTCCATTCTTGAGATACTTTACTAAAAAGAATATGTTCCAGCTCCATCCATGTCAACATAAAAGAGGTAAAGTCTCCATCTTTTTTTAAGACTGCATAATTAAATACAGATTTTTTAAGAATGATTAAAAATCAGTACTTTTTTGGCAAGTAACTTTCTCTGAGATTATTTTTAAAAATATAAAGAAGGGCAGTGCCTGTGGCTCAAAGGAGTATTGCGCTGGCCCCATACACCGGAGGTGGTGAGTTCAGACCCAGCCCCAGCCAAAAACTGCAAAAAAAAAAATCTATATAAAGAAATATTTCAAAATACATATATATGTATTACCTAAAAATTGTACTTAGTAAAATGTTGAATAATTAACAAGTCAATCCTTTACCTTTTAGCAAACATTGTAGAAAAGCATTAAAAACCTACAACTTTTCCACTGAACTCCAATTCTTGGTGATAAGACCTGCTCTCTAAGAAAAAAACACCCCAAACTCACAACTTTCTGTTTTATCTGGAATTTGGCATGTGCAAATGAAATACACACTCTCCGGGCAGTATCTAGATCAATATCAGTGTAGCTCTCCCTTATGTCTCTTACTGATCTAGGGGGCACTTTTTCACTCTGATTTAGCTTCTCATCCTACTGGAGAATGAAATGTGAGCAGTTAAGTACACTTAGCAGATATGTATTTCTTAGTATAATGCTATAATTCCCAAACTGTATGCTGAGATGCCCCAGAACCCTGTGGCAAGTTCATGGCAACAAGATACTCTTAAGTGTTTAGGGGAAACACTACAATACTGCACATATATCAAACATCACAGGAGCTATAAAGTTCATTGTTTCAACTTTAGCTGGTGCTTTATCCCTTTTGACGATCTCATATCTTCTCAAAGCTGAGTTTTTATTGGTTGCTGTGAGAAAAGCAGGCACAGCTCAAAAATTATCATGGAGCAGGAAGTAGTGGCATCTGATCAAAGTCCAGGATTCAGGAAACTGTACAGCACCCAAAAGTCAATCACTCCATGTTAATAAGTAATAGAACATGTATATTATTTTTCTTTCAATTTTCACATTTTTTTCAAGCAGCTTAAAGTTTTTATGACATAAAAGCTTGTGAAGTTGTTCAGTTCTCCTTAACTCAGATATGCAGTGTCCCTCAATATGGAAGAGGGAGTTCCAGGACGGACTGTGTAACCAAATCCTCGCCCTCCAGGCTGGCAGTGGGCACTGTCTATACGAAAAGGCCATATAGACGGGTTTTGCATCCTGAGAATAGTATATATTTGGTGTGCTTTTGGTTGAAAACAAGCCAGGTATGAGTTCAAACCCATGTGGTTCAGTGGTCTGCTGTGTTTCTTTTGGCTTTAGGGCCACAATGAAAAAAATCCATGAACCAATGGAAGTTGAGGAATTAATACATTGATATTCAGATGTATAATTAAATCTGAAACTATGTTGACTGGGAAAAATTAATTCCCAAGGCTCGATTATTTTTGAATTAACAGAGGAGATAGTTGAAAATGTCAGGCTGAGGACTAGACCCTGAAACCTGAGGTGACTCCAAATTTCCCCAAAAGGATCACCCTTCCTGGAAGAAATAGCTTTATTGTCACCAACGGCAGCACTTGTTGGCCTATCATGGTACCAGGGGAGTGTGTGCCTGAAGTTTCTCATCTGTGGAAAGGATTTGACCCAGATGGTTGCATGGGGATTAAGTGAGCTGAGGCTTGCAAGTACTTGAAGAGTTTTATTGCTGTCCCTGTTATAGTAATGGTCATCATCCTCATCATCAACTGCATCCTATCCTTTAAAGGACTCAGGTTTTGGCATCATGAACGATTTGCTCACTTGAGATTAATTGCTTGGTCTAGTACATGGCAATTACAGACTTGGCCTTACGTGCCTTAGAAACTCTTACGGTAGCTTTGTCAGTACAATTTGGGAAGAATCTTCAATTGTATCTTTGAATGCTCTTATTTTGGAAACTTCATATAGTCTTCCTTTTTACGTTTCCACCATTACACAATCCTCCTGGTATAATCTATTTTTTTCCTGTAGCACTCTCACATTTTTGTGATGATGTTAAGAAGCACCCATTTTTCTCCCTAGATCATCTTTTATTCTCTTGGTGTCTTCGCCAGAGTCTTTCGGTGTAAGGCACACAAGGCCTCAAGGTTCTCATGGTGTGACATTTATCATTTTCCAAGACAACTCATCCATGTGGATTAAATGCTGCCGCACAGTTGCTTTGAGTTAAATGCTGCCGCACAGTTGCATTGAGTTGCATGAGTTCTCAGACTCTTCACCAGCCCTCTTTGCAAGCCCATCCACTAAGTCACAGGCATGTCATCAGCGTGGGAGGACAGAGGCATTCTGAGAATTAGTGCTGCTCGGTGTCACCTCTGGGCCGCTCCTATATCTTAAGGGATTCCAAGATGTGAATTCTTTCAGAATAATGCACACCTCTTAGAGGCAAGGGACCACATTCAGAGAGTAAGATGAAGGTCAGTAGGGTTCAGGGCACATTTTCCATTTTTCACTGTGTTAGAATGAGTAGGAAAGGGAAAATAGATGCAGACAGGTGCAGGATGAGAAGCAGAATGACGTTCTCTGAGCCCGAGAACTCCTCCCAGGCTTCTCATCTTCCCGACTCACCGCAGCAGATTCTGCTGTTTCTAGTCTGTCCGACCTATTCTGGGCAGGAGAAGTCTGGGGAGAATGAACTTCATGTTAATGTATACATTTGTATTCATCAACCAGCAAACAATGGATGGGAGAGGGAAGCTCTTCAAAATGAATCGAGTCATTCAGGATCTGCTTTCAGTGATTTCGTGAGCCCATGGCTTCTATCAAATAGATGCAGTTCTTTCCAGAACTCTCTCCATGTCTACTTGGACTTGTGACCTTCCACAGTTTAGACCCTAAACTCACTCAGGATACAATTTAAAGAAAGAAAGGGGCAGGAGAGGAAGGGAAGAATCAACGATGTCTGGTGGCCCTGTGTTGGCAAATATTCTAAAATTAATGAATTTGTCTCTTCTCTACTGCAAATAAAACAGTAGGTGGGTAAGAAACTGTGCCATTCTTATTCAGGCTTTTATTTGAAAAAGATCAACTGAAGGGAAGATTTCTTTAATTTTTGACTGATAAGTTAGTTTAGAGGAGACTTTTTTTTAGGGATTTTCCCATGACCCATTGGCATCAGAATCAGGGTTTGACCCCACGGTGGCAGAAGTAGAGTTACGAAAAAAAGTTTCTGCTAGAGTCTGGGAAGTATTATCCTTTACTGATTGGATGTGCTGGTGGGTGCATATGCATGTTACAGAAGCAAAGAAATCCAGCTCCTATGAGCTGAGCTCCTGGAGGGCCTTGGAGGCCACTATCATGCCGTGTCCTTTTTTGGAGACAGCAGGCCTGCTGAGTAAGCATGGAAGAACTCAGGGAACCCAAATAAAATCACTGCTAATTGGGGGCTTGCCCTTGAAGAAGCAATCTCTGGCTGCATGGTTGCTGCAGAGATGTAAATTAGCCCCTGCCTAGGGCCTGTAAGAAATCAGGTCAGGACCATCACGAGGCTGGATCTGAAAGATGCATAATGAACTTGTCCTTTCCTAGGGAGATGTACCTTTTTATGAGATTTTTCTCAAGGTATGCAAAATAGATGGGTTTCTTGGGAGCCTCTGATCTCTGTCTTAGCAAGGAAAGGCAGAAAGAAACAAAGGATGCTGAGTAAACACTGGAGGCTATAGGTGAAGTCGATGCATAAAGTTTAGACTAAAAAAATTTGACATGCAGGGGGCCTAAGAGCATGTGATCTTGAGCTAAGCGACCTCAATTTAAATGCTTTTTCCTACTTGGTAGCTGTGTGACTTTGGACAGTTTTCTTACCTATGCTGAGCTTCGGCTTCCTCAACTATAAAATACAAACAATAAGACTGTGGGCCTCACAGGGCTGTTACAAAGATAATAGTACAACCATCATACAAATAAATATTTGTGTCTTGCTTAGAACAGGGTCTTGCACACAGCAATCATTAAGTGCTTATTTTGGAAACCCATACATCAGACCCAGAGGTCTAGTTGCTCTTGCGGCCTACCAACTTGCCACAAACCGAGTGGCATAAATAGCCATCCTCTGCTTATACTCACAAATTCCATGACCAAGATCCAACGGCCTTTGCTCACCTGTGCTCCTGAGTGAAGAAGACTCAAAACGTTAGGAGGTATTAGGACAGACAGCTCAGTAGGTGCTCTGCCACGTGGGATAAGAAAAGAGCTTCTTGAGAACAAGATTAGGATATAGAAGTAGTGACTTTATTTTATTTTCTTGGAGAGGGGGAGAAGATTGGAGAAAGAGAGACAAGAGAGAACAGGGCGATGGTGTAGCATCCCAAATAAAGAAAGGAAGAATGCCTATAGTTGAGGTTAAGCAGTTGCTGAATTTAAGGGGGAACAAAGAATAAAAAAGGTACCTGCAGCCAAATTCACAAGGTATTGTGGATGTGAATGCTGCATCCAGCAAGGTTGAAGAAAGACTTTTTTCCAAGTGTTTCTGATTTTGAGGCCTGATGTTCATGTCCCATTGTTCATTTGGACACTCAGGAACCCTTGAGGCTAAAGGGACAAATTCAAAACATAGAGGAGCTGGTGACTGTAAAGAGAAGAATTTACATTTCCTTTTGGTCTGCTGGCCTCTTCAGTGGTTTGTGGAAACAGAAATCTGTAGGGTGCCCAGCAAGAGAATGTAGAGAATTGATCTTTAACTGTTACTAGCAAATTGTAGGACTCGGCCTACAAAAATTTTTGTAATTTTTGGGGGGCTGCCCCTTTCACGGGGAACTCAGGTGGCTGGAGCTGTGTCATCCTCACATGTCTGGGTCTAGGCTGGAGTGACTTAAAGGGGGGGTCTCAGCTGGGACTGTTGGCTACGCATACTGTGGGGATGAAATCGCTGTGACCTTGACAAGAGTGCAGCCATTTGGCGAGACAGTGAGAGGAAGCAGACGAAAACCAAACTTTCTGACCATAGCATGCTCTTGTAAATCCTCACGACCCTGACAAGAGTACCGCCATCCTGGGAGGACAAGAATTGCTTGTCCCCGGTGCAGCGTCATCCCCCGTAGAGCGTCATCCCCAATGAAGCGTCATCCCCAGTGAAGCGTCATCTCCCGTAGAGTGTCGTCCCCAGTGAAGTGTCGTCCCCAGTAGAGCGCCATCCCCAGTGAAGCATTATTCCCAGTAGAGCATCATCCCCTTTCTAGTGATAGAAAGCAGATCAGAGACCAAATGGCACAGTCACAGCAACCCCCTCCCCACACTCATGGAATGCTTCATGGCCCGTGTTCCTGGGAAACCTCAGAACAAGCAATCTCCTACCTGGTCCTGGCTGACCCTACAGATAACGCCCTGGTGCAAGATTAACACTTTGGCAGAAGGGAGTCATTCTAAGATTGGGCCCTGACACAGCATTGTTCACTCTGCAGGAAAAAACCATGACATCCCTCACCTCTCATAACCCCCTTCCAAATTTCAACTACACCAATAAAAGTCTCTTGGAACCATGAGCTGGGAGCTGATTCTGGTCAGACTCCACTCTGCTCTTTCTCTCTCCCAATGAAACCTTTAATCCCTGGACTGGCCTCCTCTCCTTCTTATCGCCCCCGCCCCCACTGATCCCCTCACATATCTTGACCCTGGCTCCAGCTTTGCACTTCAGGGGATGTGATTCCACATAGGGAGTGTCCCAAGAGCAGAGCAAGCAAGTGAAGGGAGTAAGAAGACAGCTGTGCAGCTGGACCTAGCTCCAGACATTACTGGTGTCATCCCCAGTAGAGCACCATCCCCAGTAGAGTGCCATCCCCAGTAGAGCGTCGTCCCAGTAGAGCACCATCCCCAGTAGAGCGCCATCCCCAGTAGAGTGTCATCCCCAGTAGAGTGCCATCCCCAGTAGAGTGGCATCCCCAGTAGAGCATCATCCCCAATGAAGCATCATTCCCAGTAGAACACTGTCCCCAGTAGAGCGCCGTCCCCAGTAGAGCATCATCCCCAGTAGAGTGCCATCCCCAGTGAAGCGTCATTCCCAGTAGAGCACCATCCCCAGTAGAGCCTTGTCCCCAGTAGAGCGCCATCCCCAGTAGAGTGCCATCCCCAATGAAGCATCATTCCCAGTAGAATGTTGTCCCCAGTAGAGCGTCGTCCCCAGTAGAGTGCCATCCCCAGTGAAGCCTCATCCCCAGTAGAGCATCATCCCCAGTAGAGCGCCATCCCCAGTAGAGTGCCATCCCCAGTGAAGCGTCATTCCCAGTAGTGTCATCCCCAGTAGAGTGCCATCCCCAGTAGAGCATCCCCAGTAGAATGTCATCCCCAGTAGAGTGCCATCCCCAGTAGAGCATCATCCCCAGTAGAGTGCCATCCTCAGTACAGCGCCATCCCCAGTGAAGCATTATTCCCAGTAGAGCATCATCCCCAATAGAGCACTATCCCCAGTGAAGCGTCATCCCCAGTAGAGTGCCATCCCCAGTGCAGCATCATCCCCCGTAGAGCGTCAACCCCAGTAGAGAGTCATCCCCACTACATTCTAGTGGTTGTGGCTGGCACAGGTCAGTTAAGATTCAAGAGGTTGGGACACAGAGCCCACCTCTCCATGTCATTTGGTCTGATGGGGGAGGGGAGTTTCTCAACTGACACAACAGTTCTGGACATCCCGGGGCATTGCTTATGTGGGCAGAACTGCTACCCTGGCCTTCTTCTGCAGCAGCAAACATCCCAGCTTGGCTTTGTTCACCCTGCTGGGTGTGCCTAACTGAACCGACTCTAAAAATCAGCACCTTCTCTCACAGGGGTGGAGATGCAGGACTTTGAAGTGACTTTCAGGATCCACAAAGCCAGGATCAGAGCCTGGTTCTCTGTGTTCTGCCATCAGCCACAGCCGCTGATAAATCCTATTACCTGAATTCAGCACTGGGTTGCTATCCTCATCCCACTGAGGTTGCCTGTGCTTCATTGTTTTAATTACAGGCTGTTATTTCATTTAAAAAGTCAGCGATAGGATTAAGGATGCTGTCATTTTAAAAGGCAGACTCCTGGCCTAAAACCTCTTAGTGAATCAGAGGACAAATGTTCCCATTGTGCTGGTTAAAAATAGGAGCAATGGAACAAGTGACAGAATGAGATGAATACCATTAAAGTGTAATTACATTTACTGTAAATGGGAGCCTGGGGACGGGTCTATTCTAGGCAGGAAAGCTCTACCAGAGCCTGTGACATGGAAAACCCAAAGCCTTAGCTGATGGCTGCTTTTATATTTTGAAATTTCTGTGGCATATATTGTTACAGATTGTTCTTAGCATCCATTAGCCTTATTAGGGGCATTTGAAAGAACTGTTTCATTCCAGAGGAAAAGAAGAACCATACAGCCCTTTGTGGTAAAATGACTTTTATTCTTCTGGGTAGATACCTAGTAATGGCATTGCAGGGTCAAATGGAAGGTCTACTTTTAGATCTTTGCTTAGTAAAGTATCACAAGAATGGAATGTACTCCATACTAATATGAACTCAATATATAAACAATTACATGTTCATAAGAATAATAAAACAATAATACAGTCCGGTGTTGGGGGAGGGGGCAGTGGCAGGGGGAAGGAGGAGGAGGGAGGGCAGGAGGCGGGATTGCACCTACTGTGCACACTGCCAGGTGTAGAACACGCCCCTGGGGTGAGGGGCTGATCTACAAATGGGACTTTACCCTGGAAGGGAGAACAATGTAACTTAAATATGGGCAATAGGCAGATAGAGACTTAGGTTAAGATAAATAAATAAATAAAGTAATAGGCCTTAAAAAAACAAAAGAACCACGTAGCCCACCTTGAATCTGGGAATGTTGCTTTCCTGTTGTTCTCCAGAGGCAGCGTCAGACAGTCTGTCTGCCTATTGCCTCAATAGTCAAGCGTAGTAACTGGAGTGGATGTATCTGAAAGTTAAGATTTATTTATTTTTTTCTTCCAATGAAAACAGTTTCTGTTTTGCTAATTTTAAAGCCATACATTCTTGCCACGTAACATTTTTAAAAGTACATGAAAGAAAGTAAACACGATCCTAAATCCAGCCATGCACAGATAAAGCACGGCTGATATTTTGATGAATATCTCTTCAAGCCACAATCTTTATCTAGATTTACAGATAATTCTTTTTTTGTTGTTAAAGCTCAGCGATACAGTATATTCTGGTCCTATTTTTCACGATGATAAATACCGAGTTACATGTCGTGTCTAATGGCTGACCGTGTGTCACAGGCTCAGCATGCTGTAATGTACGAGTTATGACATGATTAATCTAATCGAGTGCAATTTTGACTCATATCTAAAAATTGTCCTCTCACTCTCATGAATGACAAATTATTTCAAGTTTATAAATAGACACACACACACACATACACCTCCACGATCTGATGAATATATTATTTCTTTATGTACTTGGCCAATTATTTCTTAGAACATACTCCTAGAAATGGGATTTCTGGGTTAAAGATATATATTCACATGGTATATAACACACACACATACATATATAATCTACTGCTTTGAAGTCTTTTACCAAATTTCCCTCTGGAAATGTACCAGTTTACACTCTCATAAATATCTTTGTTATATTAGGTATTATAAATCATTAAATCCTTATGAATCCAGCAAACAATTTGATTTTAATTTCATATAATCAGCCATTTGTATGTCTCTTGAAGAATTGCTTGTCCTTTACCTTTATTTTCATTGAGGCTTTCCTTTATTTTTTTTGTAACTGTTCATTTTATATTAAGGATAATAGCACTTTGCCAGGAATTTACTGTTATTTTCCCTCAGTTTGTTTTTGTTTTGAACTTCCTTCCTTTTTGTTTTGTTTTGTTTTATTTTTGTCATAAACAAAGGTCACAGTTACAAATTTTAGTGCTTTCTTTTATGGCTTATGATAGGACCTGAAATTTACCCCAACCCAGATTTGTAAAACATTAGCTCTTTCTTTCTCTTTCTTTTCTTTCTTTCTCCCTTCCCTTCCCTTCCCATCCCTTCTTTTTCCCCTTCCTTCCTTCCTTCCTTCCTTCCTTCCTTCCTTCCTTCCTTCCTTCCCTCCCTCCCTCCCTCCCTCCCTCCCTCTCTCCCTCCTTCCCTCCTTCCTTCCTTCCTTCCTTCCTTCCTTCCTTCCTTCCTTCCTTCCTTCCTTCCTTCCTTCCTTCCTTCCTTCCTTCCTCCTTCTCTGTCTCCCAATAAGCTTGGTTGGACAGGGAGAGGAAATAGAAGCCGAGGGCAGGACTGGGCTCCCCAGTTTCCTTTCTCTGCAGAGCAGAGGCATCAGGGAAACTAGAGTGGCTTTAGGTACCAACATTTATCAGTGTTTGCTGAATCCAGGAATAAAACTGAGACAATGCTCTGACACTTGGCACCCAAGTTAATTTTACCAGGCAAGATAAACAGGGTGTTGTTAAGAAACAGTTCCATGTAATAGAAAGAGTTTCCACTCTTTTTTCTCTAGCTGATTCTGTGACCACTGGTGCCTACCTTTCCTTTATTTCTCTCTGCAATGGTGCAATATTAATGCTAACTCTGACACTATGTGGTGGCCAAGCAGCAGTGTGTGCTTTTGCCCTATAATGGAATAGGGACTGACCAAGTCACCCTGCACTGACTTAGTCTCTGGTATTGGCACATAGCTGGCGCTCAGAAGACCTTTCCCAGAACAAAAGGGAAAGGAAACAGGTACCTCCGACAGGTGTGCTGTTCGGGGGTCTGCAATGGAGATCTGTGACCACTAGGTGTCAGGATAAGTCAAGTTTAAAAGTTTGACTCCTTGCTAACTATTATGCTTTTATTATATTCATTTTCACACATGCACACATTCAGTGTTTTAACAAACACCAGCTGAGTGGCTACTGCATGCCCAATATGTGCTGGTCCTGGGGATCTTCTGCCCTGGTGGGGAGAAATCCACAGGGTCACAGGGACAAAGGGCAAAGCCCTGGGAAGGCAGGCAGGATAAGCCCCTGGTTATGCTGGAGGGGTCAGGAGCTGCTTCCTGAGCCAGGTGCCTTGAGAGGTGAGTTTTCAAGGATAAGTAAGAAACCCAGTTCACACTTTGTCTCAGGAAATCCAGGACAGGATGGCAGCCTAACAGCTGGTCCAGACTTTGTTCTTATTGAGGATGAAGCTTTTGCAACTTTTTGGGAAGCTTGGCAAGAGACGTGTGTCTTTCTTCTTTATCTATTTTTATTGAGGCATTATTTTATTTTGTACTGATTTTTTGTTATTTTTACATATTAAGGATTCTTGCACATTATCATGTGTTTACTGTTATTTTTCCTTAGTTTACTTTTGTTTTACACTTGTTGATCTTATTTTATTTTACTTGCCTAAGTTTCCTTTACTTCTCCCTACAATGCTGCAATGTTAATGTTAACTCTGACTCTATGTGGTTTCTTTTCACCACCTGGATATTTGTTGCAATTCAAAGTTTAGATTTCTAAGTATTTATACGATCGATAAGACTACAATGCAGTTTACCTCCTTGGGCCCTGACCACTATTAGGAAACAGTGGAAGGATGCTGGGAGTAGGTTTGAGGGACAATTAAACTGAATCACACTGCATGTTTTTTTCCGCAATTTCTTTTACCCTGTTCAACTTTATGTTTCTAAATTCATCCATGTGGCTGTGTATGGCTAGAATATTCACTCTTTTTTTACTGCTGTGTTTCTATCATACTTTATCTCTTCTTTTTGTATATGTGGACATTAGCGTTAGGGCCAGTTTGGGACTATTGCAAGCAACACTGCAGTTAGATGGAATTTATTGCTTCTTAACTCCAAATGCGCACATCTCTGCCCTGCTTTGTGATCCTACAGCTGGGCTCTGCAAACATTTCTCTCAGGTCACTAGAATTGGGCACATTGCAGGAAAGAGAGGCTTCTTCTCCTGGTTCTGGGGAGTCTCCCTTTCTTCTAGCTTCTGTATGGAATAGTGTATTTGACACCCAGAGGCTCTCACTCTCCAATAAGTTTTACTGACATCCTGGGGAAGGCTTCCTGCCCACTAGCCTTCGTCATGGCTGTGGACCAGACGTCACCCAGAAAACCCAGTGACCATCCTCTCCAGGGAGGTCTGAATCCCAGCCGAGTTTGAACCTTCCTTTGGCACTTTCCTCCAGTCCTAGGCTGGTCTTTAGAGTCCTCTTTTCCCCTCCTTAGGAGTGACTCCCTTGTTATCACTTAATCCATCTTTAGGGTACATTTTCCCTGTTCAAATTACTGGTGTGGTTTCTCCGGTCTATACCCTGACTGGGTCAATCTTTGGTGCCCTGTTGATGAGGGCAGTGCTGATGGCAGCACCTGGAGGTGGCAGGAGTGGGGCCCCAGCACACCTGGTGTCTGGCCGGCTCATCTCGCTGCCTCTGTGCAGGGCGCTGCCGGAGCTTCTGCCCCCTGCTTGTAGTGCTGAGCTATCAGGAGGTACATACGTGCTGTTGCCTCTTCCCTCAGAAGTTTATTGCAAAAATTGAATTACTCTTGTGAACACTGAAAAAAAATCCCGTTAGAAAAATACTCCTGGCTCGGCGCCTGTGGCTCAATAGGCTAAGGCGCCAGCCACATACACCTGAGCTGGCGGGTTCGAATCCAGCCCGGGCCGCCAAACAACAATGACGGCTGCAACCAAAAAATGGCCGGGCGTTGTGGCGGGCGCCTGTAGTCCCAGCTACTTGGGAGGCGGAG
>CAUYON010002366.1:0-10789 GCA_963573935.1 Arctocebus calabarensis | reverse complement strand
TACAGGCAAGGCCCTTCCAGCCTGCAGTCCCACTGCTGCCCCACCCACAGCTGCCAACAGGATCAGACCAAATGAACACACGCAACCACTTGCCCAATCTCTGCCACTTTAGCCTTCCTCAGGGTGTCCAGAAGCCTCACGCTGTCTCCCTGTGTCCCCAAAGGGAAGTTTCTGGCAGATCCCGCCTGGCAGAGATGCCTGAAGTCCTCTCTCCCCAGTCTCACTGTGCCCAGCCGCAAGGAAGCTGTTACTCATCCGCTATCTTGCTCTGCCCCTCGAAAATCTAGTGGACATTTTAAATCCCTTTGTCACTGTGGAAGTTTGAATTTGGTAAGAAGTTTCTGGGTGAGAAAACTTTTATGGTGGAGGATGACGCTGGTTAGTATGGAGGATAGGTTTGAGAATATCCTGGAGAGCTGGTTTCGTTATAGCAAATTTCTTCACCATATGGATTTCATTGAAGTATTTAATTTCTCCATTGTAGATGAAACTCAGTTTAGCTGGGTACAGGATCCTGGGTTGAAAGTTCTTTTGTTTTAGGAGGTTAAAAGTAGATGCCCATTCTCTTCTAGCTTGAAGGATTTGATCAGAGAGATCAGCAGGCATTCTAATATTCTTCCCCTGTAGGTAATTTATTTCTTGCATTTGGTTGCTTTCAGAGTAGTCTCTTTCATATCAACTTTAGTGAACTTAATTATGATGTGCCTCAGGGATGTCTTATTCAGGTTGAGTCGTGCTGGGGTTCTGAAACTGTCTGCTATCTGAATTTTAGAATCTCTTGGCATGTCTGGAAAATTCTCTTTCATAATCTCATAAAGAAGAGACTCTGGGCCCTGTGATGACACTTCATCATTTTCAGGTATCCCTATGAGACGAATATTGGTTTTCCTTGAGCTATCTGAAAGCTGACTGAGAGAATGATCTGTTTTTGCCTTCCCTTTCTCTAGCTCTTTGTAGGTTTGGGAGCATTCTAAAGCTTTGTCTTTCATGTCAGAAATCCTTTCTTCTACTTGGTCCATTCTGTTACTGAGGGATTCTACTATATTTCTCAGATATTTGAGGGCTGCAACTTCTTGTCTCAGTGTGTCAAAATCTTTGGCCATTTGGTCTTTGAATTCCTTGACTTCTTGAGACAATTTTTGAAATCCTCCCAGAATTTCTAATTCCAATTTTTCCTCTATTTTATTGATCTTGTTTGCAATCCACATTCTGAATTCGATTTCTGACATCTCAGCCATCTGTTTATGCATAGGATCATCATTTGTGTCCGTGAAATTGTTCCTTGGGGGGGGGTTGATCTACTCTGGTTGTTCATGTTTCCAGAGCTTTTCTGCTGATTCAGCCCCATATTTATTTTGCACCGCTTGGCTGGGTGAGTTGGTGAGGATAAGTTGGGTTCGGAGTTCTAGGAGTAGTGATTGACCAGTCCTTCTTTTGCCTGTAAGCTGGGACTGGTGTTTGTACCTTTTCCCCTAGAGTTTTGCCAACCCCGTACTTTGCTACTGCCTGTGAAACCGGGGGCCTTCTTGATGTGGTGGGGTCACGTGGCTCTGTCTTATTTTCAGCTGGTCTCTGTCTTACCTTCGAAAATTGGTTACTCTGCGTTGAAATCTGAGCTGTGGAGGAATACCAGCAGTTAGGTCTCCATGCCCCCCACAACAATTCCATAACAATTGGAAAAGGAAAATCAAACCTTCCTACTACCACATACCCAGTGTAAAACATTGAAAGTCCTCGGGTGATTGGCCCCTTTGAAGAGGTCCCAATCAATTTTCCCAGCCAGTACCAACCTCAAATCAAAGAGTTGAAAAGTCTCCGGCGACTAGACAGCTGAAGTCTGCTGGCAGCTTTAGTATAACTCGCTCCAGGGTTCTGTGAGCTCAGGAGGGGCCCCCAGTCAGTAAATTAGCCTGGGAAGGTGTTTGTCTCCTTCCCCGCCTTGCCCCTCTGTCACACCAGTCTCTGGTAACCCTGCAGGGCTGTGATCCAGTTCCCTCCAATGAGCAGAAGCTCTAGAGTTTTGCGCCTGCCAAGGTCCCACAGGACTCTGGCTCCTCAGTGAGTCCACCAGTTATGTTGGTGTTGGCAGGGAGGGAGGTGAGGCCTGACAACTTGGGTACCTGATAGGGGCTGGGACGATTCACTCAGTTCCAGCCCTGTCCCTGATTGATGTAAAGTAGATGAAAAGGCTGATAGAACAGAACGAGTTTGCAGAATTTCTGCCCTGTGGAAGAGACACTGGGCTGTTAATAGTCCTGACTCAGTCTGTGAGCTTCAGCCCTTTGTCTCAGCTGTCATTCCCTGAGGGCCCGGTGTGGCAGAAATTTAGCAAAGCTTTCTCAGTTCTGCCTCTTGGTGCCTCAGGGAACCGCCTCTCCACTCTGGCCACCTCTCGGCTCACTTTCCTCTCACCGCTCCCTAGCTGGGAAAGCAGCACAGACCAGCAACAGCCTGCGCCTTGTCCACACCCCTCGAGAAAGTGTTCAAGAATCCGGACTCCGTGTGGGACAGACCTCCAGGCCTCAGGGTGAGAGTGGAGGGGAGTGCTGGGAGTTCCAACTTGCAGGTAGAGAATATATACATTTTTATACAGCTTTATGCCTGGCAGGAAAGTGCCACAGCACCCTAGTAGGGGAAGGAGGTCCGATTTTTAGACAGTCTCTCCTGTGGGGTAGAGTGCGAGGACCTCTGAACTCTGCTAGCTTGTTTGTATGGAGGTATGGAGTATACTGCGAGCCTTTCTCTTGGGGGAGGGGACTCCCATCCACTTAGTGATGTGCTCTGTACCTTTTATTTGCATCCTTGGGGTCACAGGTCGCTCCAGCAGGATTGATGTGCATTCTTTGACCTTCTCTTTTGGCTCAGTTCCAAACTGTTGGCTTTCTTGCTAAATTTCTGTCCTTTAACTCTGCTTGTGGATGGGAGCATCTGCAGAAAGCTGGCTACAGACTGCCATCTTGGCTCCTCCCCCCAGGCACAAAATCTTAATAAATGAAATCTCATCATGTTGAGTGTTTCCCTTAAGAAATATGAAGTGACCGTCTTTATCTTTCCTTACTTTTGTTGGTTTAATGAATAAAATTGCAACACCTGCTTTTTTCTGATTTTCATTTGCCTGAAATATAGATGACCATTCCCTCACCCTGATTCTATATTTATCTTTTAAGGTAAGATGAGATTCTTGTATGCAGAATATATCTGGCTTGAGACACTGAAATTGAGTGTATTTGAGTTTTTGTATCCAGTCAGCCAACCTCTGCCTTTTTAGAGGATAATTTCAGTCATTCATATTAATTGAGAGTATTGATAAACCTGGTAGTATTTTGAGTATTGTGATTTTGGAAAGTCCAGTGGACATTTTTTATCCTTTTGCCACTTTGGAATTTGGGATTTGATCAAAAGTTTCTGAGTGAGTTTACTGTGGTGGTAGACTATTGTGCTGGTCATTGTGGAATATGGGCCTGAGAATATCCTGGAGAGCTGGTTTAGTTATGGCAAATTTCTTCAACATGTGGATGTCATTAAAGTATTCAATTTCTCCATCATAAATGAAACTCAGTTTAGATGGGTATAGGATCCTTGGTTCAAAGTTGTCTTGTTTTAGGAGGTTGAAGTTCCATGACCATCCTTTTCTGGCTTGAAAAATTTCAGCAGAGAGATCTGCAGTCATTCTAATATTCTTCCCCTTGTAGGTTATGGTTTTCTTATGTCTGGCTCCTTTCAGAATTTTCTCCTTCATATTAACTTTGGTGAAGTTAATTATAATGTGGCTGAGAAATACTTTATTTGAATGGAGTCATGTTGGGGTTCTGAAACTGCTATCTGAATTTCAGTGTCTCTTGACATGTTTGGGAAGTTCTCCTCAATTATCTCTTGGAGTAGAGCTTCTGAGCCTTTTGGAACAACCTTGTCATCTTCTGGAATTCCTATAAGGTGAATGTTTGCTTTTTTGGAGTTGTCCCCCAGCTCTGTGAGAGAATGATCTGTTTTTGCTTTCCTTTTCTCTTCCTTATTGAGCATTTGGGATTATTCAAATGCTTTGTCTTCAATGTCAGAAATCATTTCTTCTGCCTGCTCCATTTTGTTACTGAGGGATTCTACTGTATTTCTCATATCTTGGAGGGTTGCAAATTCTTTTTTTCAATATATCAAAATCTTTGGTGATTTTGTCTTTGAATTCATTGAATTCTTGGGACAAGTTTTGAATTATTCCTAGAATTTCTAATTCCAACTTTACTTCCATTCTGTAAATCTTATTTGCCATCCAAATTCTAAACTCAATTTCTGACATCTCAGCCATTTGTTTATGAATGAGATCTTCTTATGTGTCATTCTTGTTTTTCCTTGGGGGTTTGATCTTCTCTGATTATTCATGTTGCCAGAGTTTTTCTGCTGATACCTCCCCATGATTATTTTCTCTGGATAGATGAGTAGGTAAAGTGAAATTGGATTGAGGACTCCTGAAGTTATAATTAACCAGCCCTTGCCAAAGAGCTGGGACTGGTGACTGCAGTTTTTCCCCTACAGCTTAGCAAAGGACCCGTATAGTACTACAACCTAAGACTCTGGTGGCCTGCTTGTTGTGGTGGGGTTAGGTGGCTCTGTCTTGTACTCAGCTGGCCACTGTCAAATCCTAATGAATCAGTGGCTCTGGGTTGAAATCTCAGCTCTTGAGAAATTTCCCAGGAATCTGGGCTCTGTGGGAGGCAGTTTTCCAGACCTTGGGGAAGGGAGTGCTGGGAGATCAGAATTGTGGATAGAATATATATTCAGTTTTATGTCTTGTGGGAGAATGCTAAGGCATCCAAGTGGGTTGTCTCTGGGAAAGGAGATCTGATTTTTAGTGGCTCTCTCCTGTGGAATATAATAAGAGGAGATCTGAACTCTGCTAACTTGTTTGTAGAAAGTTCACTGTTAGCTATTCTCATGGGGGAGGGGACTCCTATCCACTTGGCAATGGGTTTTGTACCTATTGTTTGTTTCTTTGCTGCCACAGCTCGCCTCACTAGGAGTGATGTGCACTCTTCAATCTTCTCTCTTGGCTCAGCTCTGAACCATTAGTTTACTTGAGAAACTTCTGTTTTTTAACTCTCTTTCTGGACAGAAGCCTCTGTGGAAAGCTGGCTCCAGTCTGCCATCTTGCTCCCTCTCCTCTGAAGTGCTATTTTATGAAGTTCTTCAAAGAATGGTATTGGTGCCTTGATGGGGATTGCATTAAACCTGTAGATTTCTTTGGATAGTATGGATATTTTAACAATGTTGATTCTTCCCAGCCATGAGCATGGTGTGTTCTTCCATTTGTTAACATCTTCTATTTCTTTCCTCAGGGTTTCACAGTTGTCTTTGTAAAGATCTTTCATGTCCTTTGTTTAGGCATATTTCCAGGTATTTTGTCTTCTTTGGAGCTATGGTAGATGTGTCTTTGATTTTATTATCAACTTGATTGTCATTGTCATATATGAAGGCTATTGATTTGTGGACATTGATTTTCTATCCTAAGACACTACTATATTCCTTGATAATTTCTAATTTGTCATTAAGTCCCTGGGGTTTTCCAGTTATAAGATCATGACATCTGCACAGAGTGAGTTTGACCTCCTCTATCTCCATTTGAATACCCTTGCTATCCTTCTCTTGCCTGACTTTAATGGCCAGGACTTCCAGCACTATGTTGAATAGCAGTGGTCAGCAGCATTATCTAGTTTCATTTCTGAGTGGAAATTCTTTCTATTTTACTCTATTCAGTATATTGCCTGTAGGTTTATTGTAGATGGCCTCTATCAGTTTTAGATATGTCCCACTTAACCCTATTTTCTTAAGTGTTCTTATCAAGAAAAGGGTAATGGGTACTGTCAAAAGCCTTTTCTTCATCAATTGAGAGAATCATATTATGTTTCAATTTTATTTATGTGGTGAATTACATTTATGGATTTATGTATGTTGAACCAAATGTGCGTCCCTGGAATAAAACCTACTTGATCATGATGTATAACTTTTTTAACGTGTTTCTGTATTATGTTTGCTAGGATCTTATTGTACATTTTTGAATTGATATTCATTAATGATATTGGCCTATAATTTTCTTTTTTGGGGGGGACTTTGGAATCAAGGTAATATTTACTTCATAGAACTTGTTGGAGAGGATTCATTCCTTCTCTATGTTTTGGAATAGGTTACACAATATAGGTATTAGTTCTTCTTTGAGGGTATGGTAGAATTCTGGTGTGAAACCATCTATTCCAGGGCTTTTCCTTTTAGGAAGATTTTGTATTGATGCAATTTCAGTGCTTGATATTGGTCTATTTAAAATTTATAATTTTTTCTTGTTGTGTTTATAAAGGTGGTATAATTCCAAGTATTGGAATCCATTTTCATATTTCTGGGCATAGAGTTTTTGTAACAATCATTGAGGATATTTGTATTTCAGTGGTATTTGATGTTATTTCCCCCTTTTGTTTCTTATTGGAGTTATTTGAGATCTTACTTTTCTGTTTCTGGTTAGTATGGCCAAGGGCTTATTGATTTTATTAGTATTTTCAAAGAACCAATATTTTGTTTTGCTAACCTGAATGATTCTAGTGTTTTCAGTTCCATTTTCTTCTGCTTTAATTTTGGTTATTTCTTTTCTTCTGTTAGATTTGGGGTTGGATTGTTTTTTCCTTTTCCAGTTCCCTTAGATGGACCATTTAGTTCTGATGGGCCCATTGGGTTGCTGAATTGCTCTCTTTGTTTATCTAATGCTATAAATTTCCATTTTAGGATTGGCTTTGTAGTATCCCACAGGTTTTGGTAAGTTGTGGCTTCCTTATTGTTTTGTTCCAGAAATCTAATTATTTCCTACTTAATCTCATCTTTGACACAGCTGTCATTCTTTCAACATAAAGTAATTTAGTTGCCATGACTTTGTGTATGAATATTTCTTTTGTTGTTGAGCTCAACTTCTATACCATGATAGTCCAAGAGGATACAAGAAATTATTTCTATTCTTTTAAATTTATTGAGTTTAAACTTATGTTCTAAAATAAGATCAATTTCAAAGGATGATCCATGGACTGATGAGAAGAATGTGTATTCAGTATTTTTTAGGATAAAATATTCTGTATATATGTCCATTAAGTCCATTTGTTGTAGGGTTGTGTTCAAGTCTATCATTTCTGTTTTGGTTCTGCTTAGAGAATCTGTCCAGTACTGTCAAAGGGGTGTTAAAATCCCCAACTATTATTGTGCAGGAAGATATCATATTGTTCAGATCCTTCAGCATTTGTTTTCTATTGAGGAGCATTTAGATTGTGTGCATAAATGTAAATTATTGAAATCTCTTCTTGTTGTATTCCCTTTAGCAGTATGTAGCATCCATCCTTTTCTTTCCTTATTTTTGTTGGTTTAAATACAATTGTATGTGCAACTTCTGTTTTTGTCTGATATACCTTTGTCTGGGTTATTGTTCCTATACCTTTGCCCTGAGTTGTTTTATCCTATGAGGTTAGGTGTGTTTCTTTTTTTATTTTTTTATTGTTTTTATTATTAAATCATAGCTGTGTATATTAGTACAATCAAGGGGTGCATTGTGCTGGTTTCGTATACAATCTGAACTATTTTCATCAAACTGATTAACATAGCCTTCATGGCATTTTCTTAGTTATTGTGTTTCTTGGAGACACAGCAGATATTGGGCTTGAGCTTTTGTATCCAGTCAGCTAGCCTATGCCTCTTTAGAGGGAAGTTCAATTCACTCACATTTATTGAGAGAATCACTAAGTATGGTGGGGTTTTTGCCATCTTGTTTTTCAGAGGTCCAGAGCTTATTTTTATGCTTGTGCCACTGTGAGAAGCTAGGCTTTATTCTTTGATTTCTGGGTGTGTTTACTTTGTTGATGGACCATTGTGCTGGTCATTATGAAGAATGAATCTGAGTACTTCTTGTAGAGGTGGTATAATTGTGGCAAATTTCCTCAACAATACCATGTCAGTAAAGTATTTGATTTCTCCATCGCAAATGAGACTCAGTTTAGCAGAATACAGGCCTCGGGGGGAGTATTGCTTTGTTTGAGAAGGTTAAAGGCCGATGACCATCCTTTTCTGGCTTGAAAAGTTTTAGCTAAAAGATTTGTGATCATCCTGATATTTTTCCCTTTTTAGTTGAGACTTTTCTTACACCTGACTGCTTACAGGATTTTTTCCTTCATATTGACTTTGGCAAAGTTAAGTACAATGTGTCTAGGAGATGTTTGGTTTGGATTGAGTTGTGCTGGAGTTCTGAAACTATCTACTATCTGAATTTTTGTTTCTCTTACAATGTTTGAGAAATTTTCCATCATGATGTCTTGAAGTAGAGCATCAGTTCTATTAGGACCATCCTCTGATCCTTCAGGAATCCCTATAATTTTGATGTTTGATCTTTTAGAATAATCCCATAACTCTTGGGAAATATTCTGTTCTTGTTCTTCTCCTTTTTTGTGCCTCTTTGAATGCTTGGGATAGTTCAAATGTCTTGTCTTTAATTTCTGAAATTCTTTTTTCTCCATGTTTTACTCTATTACTGAGAATCTCTATTGTGTTTCAAAGCTCTTCAAATTCCTCTTTCAATGCCTTAAGCTTTCCTATATCTCTCCTCATTATGTCTATATCCTTGGTGACTTTGTTCTTAAATTCACTAATTTCTTGAGATAAATTTTTGACTACTTTTTTGATTTCTGTTTCCATCTTTTCCTTAATTCCAATGATCTTATTTGCCATCCATACTCTGAATTTCTTTCTGAAATTTCAGTGATTTCTTTATGTATGATATTTTCTGCTATAATACCACTTGTAATCTCTTAGAAGAGTTAATCTGCTCTGATTTTTCTTTTCTTTTGCTGTTTGGCTGGGGCCAGGTTTGAACCTGCTACCCTTGGTATATGGGGCCGGCACCTTACTTGCTGAGCCATAGGAACTGCTCTACTCTGACTTTTTTATGTTGCCAGGATTCTTCTGCTGGCTCCTCCCCACGAGTATTCTCAGCTTAAAAATATGTTAATTACACTATTTTAGTTGCAATGTTAGGTTGTCCCTGAATAATTATTGAGAGATAATCTAATAGAGGGCCCTTAGGAAACACTGTATAGACCTATTTGGCAACTAAAACTGGTGAAGTGAGACCAGATCTGGAGCCTCCAGGAACTGGAGCTAACCACCCCTCTGTCAATGAGCTAGAACTTGTACTTGTGGTCTTTCCCTAATGCCTTACAAATCTCCCTTTCAGAACTGCAGTGAGAGTCTCTGAGGGCCAGCTTGCTGGGATAGAACAACCTGATTCTGTCCTGGTACCAACTTGTCCACTACCCAATTAGAAGGAACCATAATATTTTGTTGGAACCTCTTCTGCTCAAATATTTGGGCAACTGTAGCTTCTCTCCCTGCTGCTGATAGCTGGAGGAGGGTAATCCATTGACAGATCCAATGATTCTGCTCCTCACTGCTCCATCTCCCCCTCCACAAACAAAGTCAAGTAGGCAGTGAACCTGCAGCCCTAACTAGTGGTGTCTGGAGAACAAGAATCCATAGACAGCTCTGACCAGACTTGCAGTCAAATTTGCTCAGGCATCATGAACAACACACACTTAAACAAGAAGCTACAGTTTTCCCCCTCCCTGAAGTCTTGGCTGTGGTTTAGATAAAAGTGCAGCCATTGTCCATGGTTGATGAGGGTGTCTAGTCACTGGACCTTTCTAGTGCTAGTTCCCCAAGGTTAGGCCATCATTCCAAGTTGTAAGGGGGAAGGCAAGGGTCTCTAGGGGTTGCTGGGAACAAGCACCAGGCAAGGGCTCTCCAAAGGCTAAAAAAAGGTCCCCTCCAGCAGGAATGAGAACTAGGAAAAGACTACACCTCCTCACACTAAATTTAGAATTGCAGCACCACTGTTTTCTCTCTAGCAGGATGGGATGGGCTCAGTGGTCCATACAGTGCTTTCAGAGAACTCACCAAATCCTCTGGCCTCTTCAGGGGTTCAGTCAGGCAGGTAGCCAGAGGGGAGAAGGGTGGATATGGGCTTAAAACTGCAGCAATAAAATTTGTTCATTTTTGCACTAGGTAGGATGGGGCCTGGGCTCAGAGGTGGTAGTTCCCAGGTACAGAAGAACCAGGACCTCATGTGCTCTCTCGTAGGGTGAGGTGTGAAGTTTTTTGTTCCCTGCTTGCTGGTGGAAATCCTTTGGTGGGCTTCTCATTTGGGGAAGGGGTATCCCATAGCCTTGGCAACAGGTGTCATCAGTCTAGTTGCTCCATACCTTGTCCATCTTAGCCTTCTTCCTCTTTCCTGGCCTCATAGCTTGTATCAGTGGGGATAATGTGTACCTGGATTTCTTTTTTTAAAATAATTTTATTACATCATAAATGTGTACATTAGTGAAATCATGGGGTATAATGTGCTGAATTCATATACAATCTGAAATATTTTCATCAAACTATTAAACATAGCCTTCATAGCATTTTCTTCATCACTATATGAAGACATTAATATTCTACATTTAGTAAGTTTCACCAGTACCCTTCTAAGATGCACCATAATTGTGATCCCACCAATTGCCCTACCCTCCCCTCCCTTGCCCTTTTCCCTGTATTCTTGTGCTATAATTGCGTTTTAGCCTTCATACGAAAGCTATAAATTAGATTCATAGTAGGGCTGAGTACATTGGATACTTTTTCTTCCATTTTTGAGATACTTTGCTAAGAAGAATATGTTCCAGCTCTAGTTTATTGCAGCCTGAAACTCTTCAATCGTGCTTCCGAGAAGTGTCAACATGTATTGTTT
>CAUYON010002364.1:0-11504 GCA_963573935.1 Arctocebus calabarensis | reverse complement strand
CCCAAGAAGAAAGGGAAAGGGGAGAGGAAGGGGATGCAGGAGGCAGGGTGGAGGGAGGGTAATTGGTGGGACCACACCTATGTACAAGGGTACATGTGAAATTTACTAGGTATAGAATATAAATGTCTTAACACAATAACTAAGAAAATTCCATGAAGGCTATGTTAACCAGTTTGATGAAAATATTTCAAATTGTATATAAAACCAGTGCATTGCACCCCATGATTGCATTAATGTACACAGCTATGATTTAATAAAAGAAAAAAGTTTATGCTAATGCTTGTTCTTATTCACTGTGAATAAGCTGTGAATAAATAGTACTCTGAATAAATTCTTCAGGTAAATAAAAAAATAAAAAAAAAGAAAAAACAAAATAACTAACTAACTAAACAAATAAACAAAGTTGAGGGGAAAGTCCTGGCAAAGATATGGAGGAAAGGCAGCCATTAGACATTTTTGATGGGAATTCATCCTAGAAAAAGTGCTACGTACCTCATTTCTGGATATCACTATGGTCACATTCAAAGTACTCCTTTCAAGAAGCTATGCACCAACACCAGCTTCTAGTCCACCCTTCAAAGCACTTTGGGAATGTTTTTTCTGGCATGGCCGTCAGAGCTGTTGATCTTTGAATTTCTGACAGTTAATTTTGTGAACGCATCCTAGAAATCATGCTGTGCTTTGTAAACACATTCAATTTTATCTGTCAATTAAGAAAGTTAAATAAATGAAAAATAAAGATGACATTCCATTGTTTTCTGGGAATAAGACACTATCCTTATTGTCATTTCAGGGCATGCACTGATGTCTCCCACTCAACTACTTTTTTTTTATTAAATCATCAACACACAGATCATGTATATATTAATACATTTATGGGGTAAATTGTGCTGATTTCATATAGAATTAGGAGTGTTTACATCACATTGTGTGAAGTTACTTGCACCAGATTGTTCATTGTAGCTCAATTCATAATCACCAAGTCATGGAAGAAGCCCAAGAGCCCATTGATCCATGAATGGATTAACAAATTGTGGTATATGTATACCGTGGAATATTATGTAGTCACTCAGCTACTTTTAAGATTTTATCTTTGATTGTCAGCACTTTGACAATAATGAGCATAGGTGTGAATTTCTTTGTATTTATTCTGATTCGGATTTACTGAGCTTATTGGATATGCAGGGTGATTGATATATTTCACCATTTTTACCAAATGCTTGGTCATTATCTCTTCAAATAATTTTCCTGCATTAATCTCTCTCCTGTAGTCCTCTGTTCCAATTTCAAATGCATTGTCTATTTATCGTCTATCTATCTATCATCATTTATATTGCCTCATATATCTCTTGAGTGCTCTTACACTCTTTCTTCCCCTTTCTCTTTTTTCAGCTTAGATTATTTTCACTGAAACACCTTTCTCCTTACTGACTGTCCTGAAGTTGTTTCAGTCTACTATTGAGCCCATTGAATGAATTACTCATTTTGATGATGCATTTCCTGTGGTATCATTTTCATTCACCTTTTTCATAGTTATCTGTATTTTTGCTGAAATCCCTCATCAGTTCATGTATATTATCTACCTTCTTTGCTCTGCATATAAACATTTTTGTCATGGATAAAGTCTTTGTTTGCCAATTAAAACATCTGGCATATCTCTAAGTCTTCTTTCTTGTTTCCTTGCCTGTCTGTGTGTCCCATTTTTATGTTTCTTAACATTTTTTTTGTTGTATAGGAGACAATGTGTGTTTAAAATTAGAAATGAAGAAAACAATATTTACTCCCAGAAAAAAAGTACAATCCTTCTTTTATTAGACCAACACTGTGTAGGACTGAGACAATCTAACATGTGATTGAGTTAGATTTGAAATTGTTTGCAACTATACTTAGATTTAGCTCCACACTGATGGCTTCACATATTTTGAGGGTGAGAGAAAGACATTCCTTTAAGCAGAGCTTCAAATTTAAGACCAGTGAGACTTTAAGAATCTTTCCAAGCAATAGTCTGAGCTGCTTGTTTTATGAATACGAGAAATCTCTCTGTCTTTCTCTTTTCTCTCTCTGTCCCCTCTCTCTCCCTCCCACACTTTATCTCTTTCCTTTAAACCTATTTGCCAGTTGTTTTTTTTGTTGCAGTTATTTCTATTCAGTGCAGGAGTTTTCTTTACTTTCCAGCTCTTTCCCTGGATTTTCAAGACTCAGGAGCTCGCTCTTCTTCCTAAACCTCTGCCTCTAGTCTTTGTCAGGCAACAGCAGCACACTCAATGAAGCTTTTATGCACCTGGGAATGGTTGTTGCCATTTCTCCGTGTGCACAGCCCTTGCAGGCTGCTGCCTTACTCTCTGCACCTCGTGGGGTCTTTCTCAGCCCTCCTGCCCCACACCAGCCTCTTCCTGGCTGTGGCCTTTCACTCAGGAATGACTTCATGACTGTTCATCTTCCTTGCTCTGCTGTCAGACATCAGTGTGAAGGCCTGATTTGCCAGATGGATTTTGCCTTCTTTCATGTTCCTCAAAATTCTGTCATGCTAAAAAGTATGTAGTCAATAAACCTCAGTGAATAGTTTGGTTGCTTTCTCATTAGAGTCATCCAAGGGAGCTTGTTCCTATTTCTGAATTGCTCCCAGAGATTAAAGTAGCAATGGAATTCTATGCTCCCAGGAATTACTTGTCATTTCTGAAATTTAATTGATTTTGGTTACTTTGTGTCTTCAGCTGTCTGATGAATTTTTAGTTTATCCATATTGTTCTTATGCTCAGGGTGGAATATTGTGCTTCCAACCCATAAATCCTTTCCAAACTTTTTAGCCAAAAAAAATTCCCAAAAGGCAGAGAGGAATCATTATTGTGTAATAAAACTGGAGATTCCACTGTAATGGCCCTGATTGACCTTGAAATTTATTTGAAATCTCATAGTTTATAATAAAAATCTATTTAGGGTGGACATTCTACTTCAAAATACAACAGAATCAATGAATACAGGTGCCTGTGTCCCGAACAAGAGCTATTTGGATTCCACATTTGTTTTAGTTTAAAACAACACTTCGGTTAACATTAGTATACTCTCCTGTGAGCTCTGGAACTGTACATTTTTATCCTGAGTTATGAAACACTTAGTGTAGCATACAATGGGAAATATGTGACAAAGGGCATTGTTGTTAACATTAGTCCAGGGAAGCACTGAGTGTACTCAAGGCATGGGTCTACATAGGAGAGAGGGACAGATTTAAAACATCAGAAAATCCTGAAGGCAAGTTTCTGTCTTTGAGGTGGTGGGAGAAAGAGTTGTATTTGTACTTGATAAAATGTTAGCATGCAGAAAGACTGGATTTAGGCATCAACCTCAAATTGTATAAGGGCTAAGCATTTAGGGGGCTTCTAAAATTGTCCCAATTTCCTCATGGACTAGACCGAGGTATGTTTGAGAATGGTGAGGGTGGGTTGTAATGTGTCATTTCTAGAAAGGGAGGTGACTATGGAGAGTCAGATACATTTCCCAATAAGTTAGAAGACCACAAATGTGCAGAAGTTTTGATGTCCAACAAACTTAGAGAGGAAGAAGATGTTGGAATCATTGGAATTTGGGTGTTTGTCATCTTGCAAACGCAGATGATCACCTGGAGCTGCAAAGCGGGATGGAGCATAGGGGATGTTGCCATTTACTCACTTAGTTCATTCTTCTCACACCTCACCTTGGTTCTTTGCCCTCCCTGCTTCTCAGGCACACATGAGATATATTTGGTCCCCCAACCTGTTTATTAGATGGATTCACCTTCCCTTGTATTAGGCAGCACATCCTTGGAGTTAATTGTGTGTTAAAAAGTTCTTTGTAGCTTCTCAACTTGATATTCTTTGATTCTGTTACAAGCTTTTTTTGAAAATTAATTTTCCATTCTAGAGAAGCATGCATTTGATGGGAAGATAGAAATGGAATCAGTCACAAGGTGGCAGAAGAGTGCAGCCACACCCTTCACTGGCTGCCTAGAGAGGCCTTGGGGTTGAGGTGCTGCTTGATCTCCTGGGATGACTGAGAGTGGGGAACCAGGATTGGCATCAGCTCTCCTGAGCTCCCTCAAGACTAGGCTCGACTTCCTCTCAGTGGGGGGGTGCCTATAAGAAAGCATCTTCCAAATATACCCAGGGAAATTTCCCATATGGGAAGTGGAGGGGGCTGGACAGAGCAATACTTCCTATACACTGAACTCTACCTGGGTGAAGGGTTACTGAATTCCTTCATTGAAAAAAACAAACAAACAAACAAAGAACATAGTCAGGGTGGAATGGAAGGTGGGGGATGTTTCAAGAGTTTCTTATGAGCCATGTGAGCTGGGCAGTAGGACCCTGGCCATCTCTCTACCACATTCCATCTTCTTCTCCCAATTCCATCCACCTGGGCATCCTTGCAGATTGTGGACCCAGTCCCAGGACTTGGGAAATTGCAGAGGCAATGCCCTCTGTCCCAAGGGCCCTGCTTCTTCACCACGACATCCCCCCAGCTCACTCCCTCACATCTTTCAGTGTTTTACTCAAGAGTCACCTATCTCATCAGAGAGCCCTTCCCTGAAAACTCCCATTAATCTCAATCCTTTATTCTACTTTACTTTAGGAGGTGCCACCTGAAATTTTCTTTCTTTCTTTCTTTCTTTCTTTCTTTCTTTCTTTCTTTCTTTCTTTCTTTCTTTCTTTCTATTATTGAGGATTCATTGAGGGTACAAATAACCAGGTTATATTGACTGCATTTGTTAGGTTAAGTTCTTCTTATAATTGTGTCCTGCCCACAAAAGTTGTGTCACACCCTGTGACCTTCCCATCCCCCTGCCTCCTTCCTTCTCCCTTCACCACCCCCTGCCCATTGCCCCACACCCACTGTGTACTAGATCATCAACTGTCCTCATACCAGAATTGAGTATATAGGATTTTTGCTTCTTAATTCTTGTGATGCTTTACTAAGAGTAATGTATTCCACTTCCATCCAGGTTAATACAAAAGATGTAAAGTCTCCATCTTTTTAATAGCTGAATAGTATTCAATGGTATACATATACCACAGCTTATTAATCCATTTAGGCTGTTTCCACATTTTGGCAAGTGTAAACTGAGCTGCAATAAACAGTTTAGAGCAAGTGTCCTTATGGTAAAGGAATTTTTTTCTTAAATGTTAAAAATCCTCAAAGAAAGCAAGGGAAAAACACTTCTGATAACAGCCTGGGGAAAGACTTTATGAAGCAGACTTCCATGGAAATTGCAACAACAAACAAAATAGACAAATGGGACTTAATTAAGCTGAAAATCTTCTGTACAGCAAAGGGGACAACAACCAAAGCAAATAGACAACCTACACAATGGGAAAGGATATTTGCATATATTGAATCCAACAAAAGCTTGATAACTAGGGTCTACAGAGAACTCAAATTAATCAATTTTAAAAAAGAGCTAACAATCCCATATATCACTGGGCAAGAGAGATGAATAGAACCTTCTCTAAAGAAGACAGACAATGGCTCACACACATATGAAAAAATGCTCATTGTCTCTAATTATTACAGAAATGCAAATCAGAACCACCCTGAGATATCATCTGACCCCAGTGAGAATGGCCCACATCACCAAATCTCAAAACTGCATATGCTGGTGTGGATGTGAAATTTTCTATTTCTTTCTCTCTCTCTTTTTGTATTGCCTGTGTGTTCCATGAAGGCAGGATCTTTGCATCCTTCATGCACTGCAGTAGTCCACTTTCCTAGGACAAGGAGTGGAGCATCGTACATATCTGGTCAATACTTTATTTACTGATGAAATCAACCAGTACATGAAAGCACAGATATGGAACGGAAAATAGACCAAAATGCAGAACAGATCTATTTATTTCTGTGTGGGACTGTGTTCTCTTTACCTTTTACAATTGTATTTTACACACTTTTCTAAATTCTATACAGATTCTAGGACCAGACCACCTTGGATGAAAAATTCCGGTGAGGTCATTAACAAGATCTGTGATCAAGGGTATGTAAGTTAATATCTGCGTGCCTCAGTTTCCTTGACTCTAAAATGGTGCTGATCATGCACCCCCTTGGCTTGTTGAAAAAATTGCATGTTAAGTGCCTTGTTCACAGTAGCCATCATCACTCACATCATCATTACCACGGTGCAGAAATTTATGATTTTACAAACTTATAGAAGTGTCATTCTTTCTCCTTATAGCCTTACAATCATATTGTTTTAAATGGTTTTTTGTTTGTTTGTTTTTTGCAGTTTTTGGCTGGGGCTGGGTTTGAACCCACCACCTCCTGCATATAGGGCTGGCGCACTACTCCATTGAGCCACAGGGGCCGCCCACAATCAGATAGTTTTAAATGTTGAATTTTAATTTCCTCATATTACCAGGCACATTAGATATTGGAAAGGATTAATTTCATATTTTTCTTGAAAATTTGTAAAAAATTGTTCTTTTCTCTGGCACTACCATTAGCATTTATTTATTTTAGCTTTTTACTTTGAAATAGGTTGAGACTCACATAAAAGTTGTAGAAATAGTATGGGGATTTTCTATATCCTTTTCATCTTGCTTACCCCAGAAATATCAACATACACAACCACAGGATAATAATCAAATGTAGGTAGTTAACACTGGCATAATACTACTAAAGAAAATAAATATTTCAATCAGATTTTGCGAGTTTTGAAATGCACTTACTCTGTTGAGGCAGTATGTAGTCCTATGAAATTATATTAAATGAAAAATGCTGTGTAACCATTAATATAATCAGGATAGAGATCTGTTCCATTCTCACAAAGAAATTCTCTCATTAACTTTTTTCAGTCATACCTGCGAACTAACCCTGCTACCACCTATTTGTTATTCACAGCTATAATGTTGTCATTTCTAGAACATTATAGAGTTGGTATTGTATAGTTCATAACTTTTTAGATTTTTTTTTGCCCTCAACATACTAACCCTTAGATCCATCCAAGTTGCTATGTATAACAACATCTAGTTCTTTTTGATCTCACTATCTGGTTTGGTTATGTGTCTGCTTAATCTTTGACCATTTTATCATTGGACTGTGTGTTTTCTTATGTCGAGTTCAGAAGGTTGTTTACATATTCTGAACACAAGTCCTTTTTTGGACTAGTTTTTTGACTTATGTACTGGTTTGAAAATATATTCTCTCCTTCTGTGGCTTGTGATTTGTTCCCTTAACAGCGTCTTTTACAAATTCATTTTAGTCCTGATGAGGTCAACTTATCAGTTCTTTCTTTTGTAGATCACGCCTTTGGTGTCTTAAGAACTCTTCATCTAACACTAACTCATTAAGATTTCCTCATGATTTTTTTAATTTCAGAGTTTTACATCTTATATATAGATGTATATTCTACTTTGAGATAATTTTTGTATAAGATGCAAGCTTTATATTGAGGTTTTGAGAATTGGTTAGTTTGCTTTTGCATACTGATGTCTAATCGATCCAATGTCATTTGTTGAAAAGACTAACCTTCCATGGAATTGGTTTTGCACCCTTGTCAGGAATCAACTGGCTACACTTTGTATGGGTCTGTTTCTGAGTTCTATATTCTATATGTGAGCTACATGTCTATACTTCTGTTTTAGCTATTCCAGTTCCTTTGTTTTTCATATCAACTTGTCCCTATCTAAGATGGTTAACATTTTAGAAAGTCCACCTAGACAAAATTAATCATAATAAAGTGATATGTAAATAAATAATTATACACATAGGTATTATTTCTTTAATATAGCATAAAACAGAGGCATAAGGCCAGTCCTGGTGACTCACACTGGCAATCCTAGCACTTTGGGAGGCCCCTACAGGATTGCTTCAGGCCAGGAGTTTGAGACCAGCCTGGGTAAGGAGACTTTATCTCTACCAAAAATAGAAAAATTAGCCAGTCATTATGGTGGGCATCTGTAGTCCCAGATACTCCAAGAGCTGAACAAGAGGGTTGCTTGAGACAGGAGTTTGAAGTTTCTGTGACCTATCATAACACCACATTACTCTAGTCACGGTGACGGAGGGAGACCATCTCTCTGGGAAAAAAAAAGGCTTACTTGAAATTATACATTATTTTGTATCATTTATGTTTATGTTATGTGAATAATTTTTTGAAACAAAATATGTCTAGTTAACAGTGTAATTAGTAATAGTAGGACTAATAAGTAATATATATGAGACGATATAACAATGTTTTGTATAAGGAATCCCTGAGTTATGAAACTATGACTATGTACAACTCACACTTACAAATGGAGGGACTATTACAGTGAGTATCCGAATTACACACATCTGCTAACATCCACCTCAGACTTAGAAATGGAGGCCATTACAGACAACTCACGCACAAAGTCAGAACAAACCGACAGAGCTCATCTCACTCATAAACCAAGGACTGCCTAGAATTTTGGGTACAGCGATTTAACTACCGATTACATGTTGAAGCGTTCTAGGCTTTGGTTATTCTTAAAACACATAAGAATATGAAGTTTAGAGAGAGAATGTAAATCCAAAGCATTATACAATATTCCAATATTTAATTTAAAAATAACATCATAATTATTTTTGTGATGGTACAGTGAAATTTTTAAAATTCTCTTTCATTTTTCAATAATATTTCTCTATAATGCCTGAAGCTTTGATGGAATCTTTCTTGTCTTTCATGTAGAGATAAAACAGAGGGCAGTAAACTGTGTAATCCACTTGGGCTTGTAGCTCTGTTCTGATCAAGTCTAATTCTTACATAACAGCGTCAAGCTGAATATGTTCTTGATAAGAGGGTCTGAACATGGGATACTTAGGATTTCCTTACCAACAATAGCAGAATTTTGGATTTGTAGAAAGTTATTTTCCAGCTTTCAAAATATATCCATATACTTTGTATCTAGAGCCTTGTTTGGGTAGATGAGCTGTTTCTCAGTGAGGGATTCTGCATCTATACATTAATCATAGAAGCTGTTGACATTGATAATGTCTAGGATTTGTACACACCCGAAATGTACTGAGTTAACCTCCTTTCTCATGGAAAATGGTTTCAAGGCATGGAGAGAATCTGAATTTGCAAATTACCATATAAATGACAATTTTCTTTTTTTTTGGTTTTTAATTCTTTAATTCACATTTTTGTTTACTTATGTTAGGTACTCAGTTTTATATTATAAAGGAATTTTTAGTATTTTTCCTTTAACATACTATGTTATAAGAAACTTAGGTAACAAATAATTGCAAAACACAAGAACAGATATAAAGTACAAGAAATTTTATGTGCTGGCAACAAATTTACAATATTTATGCATTATACAAGGCCAAAAGCTCTTTATCACTGTCAATATCAGAAGTATATTCTTTTCAATTTCTACATTACTAGTGTCTTCTTAAGAGTCACTTTCTTCTTCCCAGTAAATTTTATCATCCCCAGTTCCATCTGTTGCATTACTGATGCTGTAATTCTTTTTTTTGCTTTTTTTTAGAGGCAGAGTCTCTTTTTAACATCCTCAGTAGAGTGCTTTTGCATCACCGCTCACAGCAACCTCCAACTCCTGGGATTAGGTGATTCTTTTGCCTCAACATCCTGAGTACCTGGGACTACAGGCACCTGCCAGAATGCCCATATTTTTTTGCTACAGTTTGGCTGGGGCCGGGTTTGAAAAGGTCAATAAAATAGATAGACCTTTGGCTAACCTAACCAGAAATAAAAGAGTAAGATCTCTAATTTCATCAATCAGAAATGACAGACGAGATAACCACAGACTTCGCAGAAAATCAAAAAATACATAATGAATATGACAATTTCAAAAAGAAATTGAGAAAGTCCTGTTTAACTTAGCTGACTTTTCCTGATGACTTTTTATCCTAAGTTCTGAAATAGTCTCATTTTCCTAAAAACATGAGGGTTTTTTGTTTTGATTTGTAGTATTAATTTTTGTTGTAGCTAAATGAAACATCAAGTAACTCAAATGTAGCCAGCTCATTTCCTAGGCTACCTCTGAACTCTTCAAAGATCATTGGGCATTCTGGGAAAAAGCACCCAAATTTATGTTTTATTGTTGTTTTCTCCTTTTTTTTCAAAATTACAGGCTAAATGTATTTTCAAATTAGAGAAGAATATTCTTTTTCTTTCATATTTTGAAAACATGGTTTTGTGGCAGACCAACATTTTGATATTTTTTTCTATGGCTGGCAAACTGTGAGCCCTCGTGTGGGCAAATATTTAAGGCTGCTGTCTCCTTCAATTTCTATAAATCCTGCCTTATCATCTGTGTTTCTGAATTTTTCCAGAAAGCTGAAAAAGTACTAGAAACCTTTAATTATGAAATCATGAAAATAAGAAGTACTATACCAACCTTTTAGCAGTGCTGTTTGAAAGGTATAGAAGTCCCTTAGCAGGTAATATATTTTAATTTCCTTTGAGAAAAATTTCACCTCTTGGGGATGGAACACAATCATAGAGGGACTTTACCCAACAAATGCAATCAGTGTAACCTGGTTCTTTGTATCCTCAATGAATCCCCAGCAATAAAAAGGAGAAAAAAAAAAAGAATTTCAAAAACTGACTGAAATTGCCAAATTTACATTAGTATTGTCTGCCAAATATGCATATTGATGAGCTAAATCTTATTAGGAGTTGGAAGAGACATTGATAACATTTTTGTTTTATATTTTCTATGGCTTAATTAAAAGTTTCCTAGAAACCAAGATAATAATTCAAAGCTTCATTTCTCTAATCAAAATGCCTATGAGAAAAAAAATGCCTATGAGATGGGTGTATTTTTTATTGTGATCTGATACATCCCCAGGAAATATGATTGATGGTAAAATCAGACAGAATCAGCCCTGTGCCATAAAAGATCAATGTATCTATTATCAAAATTCTTATTTTGCTTGCCCAAAGGACATTTTAGTTAAAACTTGTGAGAGAATGTAACTTTACTCAGTTTCAGAGAACAATCAAGAAACTGATATGATGACATATGTTTGTTTGTATACATAATCAAGCTAATTCAGTGGCTGCTATTTTCAACTGAACATTGGTGTCTTTTTAGAAGACTAAAAAAGAGAGAGAAAATTCCTTTTGATCCATTTAGAAGTGCATACAGAGCTCCAAATACCGAGATTTAGTCTCCATACAAAGGGAAGACAATGTGATAACACAAGGAGAAGACTGCCAATCGCATGTAAGGAAGACCTGGGAGAGACCAATCCGTAACCAGGAGCCAAGGCAGCTTACACCTTGATGTAAGACTTCCAGCCTCCATGACTGTGAAGAAACAGATTTCATATGGAATCAGAAAAAAACTCAAATAGTGAAGACATGACTCAGAAATAAAAACAAATCAGGAGGAATCACACTACCAGATCTCAGACTATACTATAAATCAATGGTGATCAAAACAGCATGGTACTGGCACAAAAACAGAGAGTTAGATGTGTGAAATAAAATAGAGAACCAAGAGATGAACCCAGCTACTTATTGTTATTTGATCTTTGACAAGTCAATT
>CAUYON010002363.1:0-26625 GCA_963573935.1 Arctocebus calabarensis | reverse complement strand
ATTTTGGAGTATGTTCCATGGGGTGCTGAGAAGAATGTGTATTCAATTTTATTAGGATGAAATGTTCTATAGATGTCTGTTAAATCCAGTTGTTGAATGGTTAAGTTTAAATCTAAAATTTCTTTACTTAGCTTCTTTTTGGAGGATCTATCCAACACTGCTAAAGGAGTATTTAAATCTCCAACTACTATGGAGCTGGAGGAAATCAAGTGACTCATGTCTATTAGAGTTTTTCTAATAAATTGAGGTGCATCCTGGTTGGGTGCATAAATACTAATAATTGAAATCTCATCATATTGAGTAGCACCTTTCACAAATATGAGATGTCCGTCTTTATCCTTGTTTACTTTGGTTGGTTTAAAGCATATTATATCTGCTTAAAAATAAAATAAAATAATTTAAAAAATAAATAAAATAAAATTGCAACACCTGCTTTTTTCTGTTTTCCATTTGCCTGTAATATAGATGACCATCCCTTCACCTTGAGTCTAAATTTATCTTTTAAGGTAAGATGATTTTCTTGTATGCAGTAGATATCTGGCCTGAGTTTTTGTATCCAGTCTGCCAACTTATGCCTCTTTAGAGGATAATTTAAATCATTCACATTAATTGAAAACAATGATAAATGTTTAGAAAGTCCAGAGGACATTTTTATTCCTTTCATCACCGTGGAAGATGAAATTTGATAAAGAGTTTTGGGGTGAGTTTACTCTTGTGGTGGAAGATTACGCTGATCATTATGAAGAATAGGTCTGAGAATATCCTGGAGAGCTGGTTTAGTTATAGCAAAATTCTTCAACATGTGGTTGTCATTAAAGTATTTAATTTCTCCATCATAAATGAAACTCAGTTTAGCTGGGTACAGGATCCTGGGTTGAAAATTCTTTTATTTTAGGAGATTAAAAGTCAATGACCATTCTCTTCTAGCTTGAAAGGTTTGATCAGCTAGATCTGCAGTTATTCTAATATTCTACCCCTTGTAGGTAATGGATCTCTTACGTCTGGCTGCTTTCAGAATTTTCTCCTTTATATTAACTTTAGTGAACTTAATTATAATGTGCCTGGGGGATGTCTTATTCAGATTGAGTCATGCTGGGGTTCTGAAACTGTCTGCTATCTGAATTTGAGAATCTCTTGGAGTGTCTGGAATGTTCTCTTTCATAATCTCATAAAGAAGAGACTCTGTGCCTTGTGACGCCACTTTATCATTTTCAGGTATCCCTATAAGGTGAATATTGGTTTTCTTCAAGTTATCCCTGAGCTGTCTGAGAGAATTATCCGTTTTTGCTTTCCATTTCTCTTCTTCTTTGGAAGTTTGGGAGCGTTCGAAAGCTTTGTCTTCCACGTCGGAAATCCTTTCTTCTGTTTGCTTATTCTGTTACTGAGGGATTCTACTGTATTTCTCAAATCTTTGAGGGCTGCAACTTCTTGTCTCAATGTGTCAAATCTTTGGTCATTTTGTCTTTGAATTTGTTGAATTCTTGAGACATCTTTTGGATTACTGCCTGAAATTCTAATCCCATCTTTTCCTCCATTCCCCTGATCTTATTTGCTATTCAGACTCTGAATTCAATTTCTGACATCTCAGCCATTTGTTTTTGTAAGGGATCTTGTGCTGTATCTACCTTGTCGTTCCTTGGGGGAGTTGATCTACTCTTATTATTGATATTGCCAGAGTTTTTCTGTTGATTCTGCCTCATGATTATTTTTAACTGTTGCCTATGACCATCCTCAGAGCTGGGGAGGTATCTCTCCCAGATCAAACCACGGCAGGATCACTCTGTTGTTGCTGGATCTTTGTAGGGTGTGACCCTGTGTAGCTCCTCTGGGACTGCCTCACCCAGGGAGTTCTGGCTGTGGGAGCAGCTCCAGAGTGTGGCACGCCCAGATCAAGCAGCAGGGCTTGGGATGGGGCACCCAGTGGTCTTTGCAAAGGGAGCCCATGCCTCCAGCAATCTCTGGCTGGGAGGACGGCTTTGGAGGGAGGGCACAGGTTGCACAGCCTCCTGAGTCCCTGGCCAGATGGGCAAAGCCAGTGCAGAGGCAGAGAGGGTAGGGGAGGAGGTGAGCTGTGTGGCTCCCAGCATTCCTGGCCTGGGCAGGCAGGCAGAGGCCTGGCTGGTTCTTGGCAGAGTCCCTAGCCAGTGTGGGCAGAAGGCGGAGGCCCAGCATGGGGGTCCCAGCAGAGTCCCTGGCCACAGCAGGCCTGGTGACCAGCCGAGGCCCGGCGGAGTCCCTGGCCTCTTCAAGTGGAGGACCGAGTCCCAGAGGGCGCGGATCAGAGCCCTGCAGGGTCCCAGCAGGTGGTAGGCTGAGGCTGGGCGGGGCACAGATCAGTGCTGTGTGGGAGTCCGGGTGGACTTCCTGGCCACTGCCAGTGGTGGGGAAAGGTCCAGTGGGGTGCCAATCAGGCCACACAGGAGTCCCAGCAGAGTTCCTGCCCGCTGCTGGTGGCGGGCCAACGCCCAGCAGGGGCCAGTCGGGGCCCCATGGGGGTCGCGGCAGAGTGGAGTTCCTGGCCACTATGGGCGGCAGGCCTGGGGCACAAATTGGAGCAAGGTGAGGGTCCTGGTGGGCAGCAGGCCGAGGCCGGGCTGAGCACATATCTGCGCCGGGCTGGAGTCCCAGCGGAGTTCCTGGCTGCTGAGGGTGGTGGGCTGATAGATAGACAAAAGATTTAAATGTAAGAGCTAAAACTATAAAAACTCTAGAAGAAAACATAGGAAAATTTCCTCTGGACATTTGACTAGGCATAGAAATTATGCCTAAGCCCCCCAAAGCAAATGCAACAGTAACAAAAATAAACAAATGAGATAAGCTAAACAGGTCTCCACAGCAGAATAATCAAAAGGGTAAATAAACAACTTACAGAATGAGAGAAAATACATAGTACTTACAAATTTTACACTCACAAAGGATTAATACGCAGAATCCGCAAGGAACTCAACAAGAAAAAAATCAACCCCATTAAGAAGTGAGCAAAGGATATGAACAGACATTTTTCAAAAGAAGATATACAAATGGCCAATAAATATGAAAAAAAATGCCCAACATCCTAATTAGAGAAATGAAAATCAAAACCATAATGAGATACCCATCTTCCTGCAGTCAGTATGGCCATTTTTACAAAGTCAAATGCAATCGATGTTGGTGAGGATCTGGAGAAAGGGAACAGTTAAACTCTGTTGGTGGGAATATAAATTAGTACAACCTCTATGGAAAACAATATGGAAATTTCAGAAAAGACCTACCTTTTGATCCAGCAACTATACTACATAGTATCTACCCAAATAAAAAATAATCATCACATCGAAAAGATACCTGGCACTCGAATGTTTATTACAGAACTATTCATAATATAGTCTACAGCCATACCACTCTGAAAGTGCCCAATCTCGTCATAATACCAAAGATATGGAATCAACTGAGTGTCCATTCACTGTTGACCGAATAAAGAAAATGTGGTATTTATACATCCTAGAATACTACTCAGCCATAAAATAAGAATGAAATCATGATTTTATAGCAATATGAATGTAACTGGAAGTCATCATCTTAAATGAAATAACTCAAACAAAAAATCAAATGTTGCATGTTATCACTTACAAGTGGGGGCTAAATAATGAGTAACACATGTCATAGAGTGTAGAATAATAAACACTGTAGACTTGGAAGAGTGGCAGGATACTATAGCATAAGACATGACCTAATGGGCACACTACATACACTAATTGGGTAAGGATTACACCAAAAGTCCAGTCTTCACCACTATGCAATTTATACATGAAGCAAATCTGCACATGTACCCCATAAATCTATAAAAGTAGCAAAAGAAAATATGATAGTTAATTTAAAAATTTAATAGACAAAAACCCCTTAGTAGACAGATTTTTCTTTTTTTTCTTTTTTCTTTCTTTTTTTGTTTTAGATAGAATCTCACTTTTTCACTCTCAGAAGAGTGCTATGGCATCACAGCTCACAGCAACTTCAAACTCTTGGTCTCAAGCAATCCTCTTGCCTCACCCTCCCAAGTAGCTGAGACTACAGGTTCCCACCACAAACCTGACTAGTTTTTTTTTTTTTTTAAGAGATGATAAAACAGCAAATTTGGCATAGCTTAATAACTAAAGACATGCAATCAAGTAATTCAGGACATAACCTAGAGGACAAAAAATTTGAAAATATGAAAGTTACAAGAGACATGTTGCATAAGGCAAGGTGGTTTTATTCATCTAGTCAAATATAAGGAAAAGAAACTAGAAAGAGTGGATAGAAACAATGTTTGAAGAGCTAAATGGCTGAGAGTTTTACAAAATTGTTGAAAAATACCTTAATATTATAATGCAAGAATTTTAATGAATTTCAAACAGAATCAAAATAAATCTGTTACTGAATACATCCTAGTGGATATGTATAACAACAAAAAGAAACAGAAGATCTCAAAAGAAGATAAGGACAAAGAAAGATAGTTGACCTATAAGAGCTGCAACTTGACTGTTAAGCGTTTTCTCCACTACAACAGCAGAAAGCAGAAGATGGTGCTGAGAGAAAAGAATAGTTTCATCTATAATTCTATATATAAAAAATTATCTTTCTAAAATACAGTGAAATAAGTGTATTTGCCAACAAAAGTGGAGAGGATATACTCACAACAAATACTACTGAAAGTTCTAAAGCATAGAGAGGCAAAAGGAAAATGATATAAAGTCTGAGACACAGAAACAAGTAGTGCAGAATTTGTAAAGAAATGTAGGTAAAACATCGAGTATATAAAAAATATCTAATTTGGGGTAGTGTCTGTGGCTCAGTAAGTGGGGCACCAGCCCCATATACCGAGGGTGGCGGGTTTAAACCCAGCCCCAGTCGAACTGCAACAAAAAAATAGCCAGGCATTGTGGAAGGCACCTGTAGTCCCAGCTACTCGGAGGCTGAGGCAAGAGAATCACCTAAGCCCAGGAGCTGGAGGTTGCTGTAGGCTATGTGATGCTGCGGCACTCTACCAAGGGCAATAAAGTGAGACTCTGTCTCTAAAATATATATGTGTGTGTGTGTGTGTGTGTGTATATATATATATGTAATGTATAATAATATAATATATTATATATAATTTGTAGTGTTACAAACATACATCTAAAATGCTTTACAGTACCATGTAAGTTGGGAGGGCTAATTGGAGTAAAAAATTTCTAAGTTTATTTTTCACAAGTATGGCCAAGTGTTAACTTTGTAACATGCACATGGCAAAATACCTGGAATTAGCAATCAAAATAGATAGAATCCATAACTTCAAATCTAATAGAGGTCAAAAATGCATTAAAAAAAAAAAGGGAGGCAGCACCTATGGCTCAAAGGAGTAGGGTGCCGGCCGCATATGCCAGAGGTGGTGGGTTCAAACCCAGCCCTGGCCAAATGCAAAAAAAAAAAAAAAAGGGGGGGGGGGACCAAAATATATCATTCCAAATGAAAAGAATGAAGGATAGAGTAGGGTAGGGGAAAGAAACATAATATGAATGAACAAATGCATAATAAAATGATAAAGCAGTCAAGATATGTCAGTAATTAAAATAAATATGAAGGAATTATATTTGCTTATTAAAAAGCAAAATATATCACACAGGACCAAAACTAAGTATAATATATCTTGTAATAGACACAGTTAAAACATGAAAGCCACAGAAATTGAAGTCAAATAATTACAAAACATAGCTACATTAATATCAGACAAGACACACTTCAAGGGAAAAAAGGGAATATTGGTAATAAAAAATGTTCACTATATGAAGATAAAAGGATCAACTCACATTAATATAAACTCCTTCTGATCTAATAATATAAAAGCTAAAATAGGATAATAAAAGCTATAAAGCAAAATTGACATAACTTTATTTATTTATTTATTTTTTGTAGAGACAGAGTCTCACTTTATCACCCTGGGTAGAGTGCCGTGGCGTCACACTGCTCACAGCAACCTCCAGCTCTTGGGCTTAAGCGATTCTCTTGCCTCAGCCTCCCTAGTAGCTGGGACTATTTATTTTTTATTTTTTGAGACAGAGCCTCAAGCTGTCACCCTGGATAGAGTGCTGTGGCATCATAGCTCACAGCAACCTCAAACTCCTGGGCTCAAGTGAGTCTCCTGCCTCCGCCTCCCAAGTAGCTGGGACTATAGGTGCCCACCTCAACGCCCGGCCATTTTTTGGTTGCAGCCATCATTGTTGTTTGGCGGGCCGGGCTGGATTCGAACCCGCCAGCTCAGGTGTACGTTGAGCCACAGGTGCAAAGCCGATACAAATTTTTATTGACAAATCCAGTGAGGGGAGAGCACCAGGGTGTTTCAGGAGCCAGACTGGAGAAAGAAGGAAAGAAGGAGAGAGAAGAGGCCAGTTGGGAGCTGAGGTGGGTGGATCCCTTAAGCTCACAGGTTCAAGACCAGCCTGAGCAAGAGCAAGACCCCATCTCTACTAAAAATAAAAAGTTAGCTAGGCATAGTGGTACACACCCAGCTACTCAGGGAAGCCCAGACAAGAGGATCGCTTAAGCCCAGGAGTTTGAGGTTGCTGTGAGCTATGAGACCACAACACTTTCTACCCGGGGTGACAGAGTAAGACTGTGTCACAAACAAAAAAAAACAAACAACCACAACAAAAAAGAAAGTGAGAGAGCAGGGAGAGTTTCCTTGAGGAACGGACACTGAACTGCCTTAAAGGATATTCTGATCAGACAACTTCTTGTCTTTAACAATTTGGACTTTTTGCTTTTTGACTTTGAGATGCTTGGGGTGTCTTTTTCCTTACCAGACTGTTAGCTAGGTCAGAATTTCAAAATCAGATTCTCTGTGAAACCATCCTTTATTTGTGGGTCAAATGGATGTTTGCTTTCTTACAAGGGGTGGAGAATCTGTGGGGTTCAGGCTAATTGTGGTTTTCAGAATCCTTGAATATGGGTTTTTGAATGAATCCAAATTCTACAGAACAAATCCTTTTAATAAAGGGATTTTTCCTGTGAAGTTTGGAGTTATGGGAGGGGCTGCACTTGGGGATCTGAGGGCCACACAAGGCCTTGAGGTTGAGGTTCCCTACTGAATACCTAGGGGCATAACTGGAATACTGTAATGCTCAATAAAGTTGTGTTAAATGAGGAATGTTTTTGCCTACTCACAAAGGAAAGTCTAAGGCAGGATGCACTTGATTTAGAGTTAATCAGAGAGTAGGTATTCAGTAAATACTAAATATTTAACAGGTTTATTAGTGAAATATTTGGAAATAATACTAGGAATAAGGAAATTTGTTATTAAGTTTACTTCTATGGATAAGTTAGGATTTTTTTTTTCATGTCCTGCATGGCTCTGGATCCAGCATGAGAAAAATTAAGAATTATTCGTTTTAGAGCTTGTTTTGAATGTTTTCTTTCTGCCCTGGGTTGGGCCATGGTTCCAGAATTTTGTGCACAATTAAGGCATAGAGGTATGCTGTGCCATGGTCCATGAGGGTTCCTCCTAAGAGTCTACCATTCTAGTTCACATCTGGCAAAGTCCCAGGAATATCTCTTACAGCCGACCCTAGTTCCGTCTTCTAAGCACAACACGCAACCCTTTCCTTTTTTTGTGGTTGTGCCTCTTTCTGGGTAGTGTAGACCTCTTTTTGCCTGCTTTGTTCTACTGTTCTCTTCGTTCTTTACTGTTCTCCTGTTCTCTTCATTGTCTACTGTTCTCCTGTTGTCTTCATTCTCTACTGTTTACCTCCAGTAGAGGAGAATCTTTATGATAGGCCTAGGGGTATGGGTCTGAGATGAGAGGAGTCTTCACTTTTTTGACCCTGAGTATCTTTCCATCAGAGGTTGAGGCTTTTGTACAACAAAAGCCAGAAAGAGTCACAGCTTATGTCTATTTTCCATCATGTCTTATCCCTCTCCTGAACCCCTACTGGCATGAATTAAGGAGAATGGAAAAGGGAAAAGTACATAGAGGAAAGGAAAAGACAACAGCAGAGATTGATATCTCAGAATACTGCCTCAGGCATAGTAGTCCCCTAGTAAATCTTTGGGCCTCATCCAAATTTTGAGAGTTAGGCTATGCCCCCATAGCACAGTAGTTACTGGCTCCATCCACTTTGAACCTTTGAACCCTGATCGGGCCAGCTAAACAACAATGACAACTGCAACAAAAAATTTAGCTGGACTTTGTGGCAGGTGCCTATAGTCCCAGCTACTTGAGAGGCAGAGGCAAGAGAACTGCTTAAGTTCAAAAGTTTAAGGTTGCTGTGAGCTGTGACACCTCAGGACTCTGCAGAGGGCGACATAGTGAGACTCTGTCTCAACCCCCCCCTCAAACCCCCCCCCCCAACAAACTGTCAGAGTACAGAGTACAAGTAAGGGGTTTTGAGAAGTGCTTGGTACAGGGCAGTGAGTATTCAATAAATGTTCACTATTATTTTTATCCAGAGCCTCTCCACCCAAGGTGGGACCTGGGTTTCTGGTTGAAAGCAGTCCTTCAGGACAATCACTCACACTTAATGCAGTGAAGAGCTATGTGAGTGATCGCTTCCCCGTTTTCCCCAGGGATACTTCAGCCTGGATGCTGGGCTCATTTCTGTTTTCACTGGTGGTGGGATTGGAACTGTACTTCTAGGGGATTGTCTTTCCTCCCAACATTGGCTTCTCTCCTAACCTTTACCCTCAACCTCCAGGAAGCTCAATCACAAGTACAGCTGGTACCCCAAGTGCTGGTTTGGATCCAGGTGTAGTTATTGGCCTTTCTGGAAGTCCTGGGACTGGACAATTGAATTGCAATTTAGAAGCAGTGTGCAGTTTCTGGCAATATCTTTAATTAAATTGGACAAGCACTTACTGAACACCTAGAGCATGTAAAATATTGTTCCTTTAAATACATTTGGACCTTAATTATCTGTTTTAGCTACTCAATTTGGAATAGTGCTGATTCATCTTTAAAGGTTTTATGAAGAATAAATATTAAAATGGAAAAATATTTGCACAGTTGTCAATATGAGCGTCTTGGGTGGATTACTGTTGCCACAGTATTAATATTAATTGCAATAACAACACTGCTACTTCCCAGGCAGTTGGTAGAGAGCAGCTGTAGGCCAACAAGAGCCAGACTGAAGGGGTCAAGGGAGGTGCCTGCAGCACGTCCAGCCTAGAAAGGGCGGAGTCTTGTGGAATATAACCAACCCCGCCCCTTATATCACCCCCTCCGCCGGGGCGGTGTAGGAGGTTACCATGGCGATGACGTCTAGAGGGCGGGGCAGGGCGGGGCTATGGAGAGGAGGAGGAAGATGGCGGGCGGGCAGCTCTGAGGAGATCTCGGCGGCGGCGGAGGAGGAGAGAAGCGCAGCGCCGCGCCGCGCCTGGGCCCATGTGGGGAGGAGTCGGAGTCGCTGTTGCCGCCGCCGCCGCTGCCTGTAGCTGCTGGACCCGAGTGGGAGTGAGAGGGAAGCGGCAAGATGAAGTTCGCCGAGCACCTATCCGCGCACATCACTCCCGAGTGGAGGAAGCAATACATCCAGTATGAGGTACCGGCGGCGGTCGGGGTGTGGGAGGACTCGGAGGGCCACCGTCTCGGCAGTGCTGACCTCCACCGCCGCCTTCCGCTCGTGCTGCCGCTCCGCGCCAGGGCAGACTTTGACCCGCTGCCGCGGGGAGCCACTGCGGCATCCCCGCCGCGGCCAGCCCCCTCCTGCCGGCTGTCCTTCCCCTCCCCCGCGGCCCCGCTGCCGCCGGGGTAACGGATATGCGGCCGGCGGGCCCGGAGGAAGGGCATTGCCCGGGCTGGGGCTGGGGCTGGGGAGTGGTGGTAGGAGGCTCCGCAGGTGGGGGAGTCGCGCGTGCAGGGCAGCCCCCGGTGGCGGTGGTTCCGTGCTGATCCCCCCGCTTACCCTGACCTCTTGTCCCCACCCTGAGCGAGCCCCTCCTCGCCGAGGTTAGTTAGGTCTTCTGCTCACCTCTCACCAAGGAATCCTTCCTTCTCTTCTGAGATAAGCCCCTCCAAAGATTTCCTTCATTCCACAGAGCTGTTCGGCTTTGCCCCACTTGCCCTCTGTTGGCAAAGGCTTTGTAACAGGGTTGAAACTTGACTTTAAGTGTACATCACATACGGAGTGGTTATAGTCTGCAAATATCAATTATTCTGTTTTGATAATAGGATGGAGATTGCATAAAGTATGCAGAGTAGTCACATCTTTGATTTTGCTTTCTTGTTGTTTTGGAAAAGAGGGAAGAGAATTATTTAAATTTTCAGGTTTTCCTATAAGTTTTGTTAGCTCGGGAGAGAATTGCTATATTGTAAACAATATACATTACCTGCGTATTACAGAAATCATGTTCCCCCTTCCCTCCCTATCTGTGATAACAGCTCCTGGAAGATATTTAATAGATAGTAATAATAATAAGGAACCTTACATTAATGCAAGAAAAAGTAAAGGTAATGAACCCATTTTTGTATTTAGAAGGCAAGATATTTAGAAGGACTTTAAACAGAGCAATAGGTTATTCTCAGTAGCTAGCAATTCAGCTCCTGGATAGAGAAAGACTTATCCGTAACCTCCAGGAATTCATGTCCATGTTACATGCAGGAACAAAGAATGTAAAATCAATATGTACACACATATGCTAGCTAGATTTTATGAACTAAACTATTTTAATTCTCTATTTAATTTTCATGTAAGTTTAGAAATAGGTTTAGGCAATAGCAGTGAGTTTATTTATTCATTTAGCTATGGTAATACTTTAAGAAGACAGGGAAAGGGATGTAGGTAGGTTAAACTCAGTCTTGAAGATTGTGAAATAAATCCACTTGCAGCAATACAGTATTTGATTATTGCCAGAAATGAAAGGCCTAGAGTTATGAATGCTTTCTTGTTACTTAATTTTCTGACGGTGTTTTGTGGCCACATTTTGTAAGTAACAGTGAAACAAGGGACTAACATTTCAGCCTGTAGAGTTTTTGATTGATTGTTTTTAATAACATTTGGTTAGTTTGTAAACCTGGGCTAGCATCCAAATGATGGTTTTTATTGAAAGAAGGGTATTGGTCTTTCTTCTTTCTAATAGTAATTTTCAGCACCACTGCCAGTTCTTTATACAGGCATAGGACGTGAGCATGCTGAAGCATATCTTATACTTGTTATATAGTGTGGAATGCTTGATTTGGGCAGACATAATAGTGGCTGAATGTGCACTGTGATTCATGGTAAGTATTTCAACACAACTATTTCATAGAATTGTATTAACTAGGAATATCTGGGGCTGGAAAGGGAGGTGTAAGATTTAGTTTGAAAATACAGTTCCCTCCTGATTTTTAATGTCAGCTTTGTGACTGGAGTAACCACAGTGTTTCTGGGTCTTTTCATTCACATAGTTTGTTTGGATGCAGTTCCTAAATGTTTACTCTAGGTTGGTCACAGAGGTATAAAATTATCGAATGTATTCATGACAGCATTATCTTTCTCAGGCCAGTTATAAATTCTGTTTTGAAAAATTCATTTTTGGGGCTGAGCATGCTTTTCATGCCTGTAATCCCAGTTCTTTGGGAGGCCTAGGGAGGAGGAATGCCTGAGGTCAGTTTGAGATCAACCTGGGCAACATATGAATGAGACTCTGTCTCTTGATGAAATAAAAAAAATAGTCTGAGGTGGTGGTCCTAGCTATTGGGGAAGTTGAGGTGGGAGGATTGCTTGAGGCTAGCAGTTGGAGGCTGCAGTGAGCTATGATTATGCCACATTGCATTCCAGCCTGTGACAGAGAAAGACCCTGTCTCTGAAAAAGAAAAAGAAAAATTCATGTATATGGCTAATTGAAATGGATTCTACAGAGAGTTACTACTATGTAACCCTTGTCCTGGATAAACTCATTGTTTGGTAGGCAAAATTAAATAAGGGGCAGGTTTCTTTGTGAGTTGGAGTCATTCAAGAAATTTTTATAGGTTTGGAATACTGTATAACATATTGTTCATGAAGAGCTGGTGCTATTCCTTTAAAAATAATAATGAGGTATAAATAAGAGTCTTCAGAGTCCAGGGACTTTAGCACCTTAAAAACTTTGGGGAAAAAGGACATACATAAAAATGTTAGTTTTACTACAGAAAAAGACAGTGTAATGCAGTAATATGTACTTTCTCATGCAAAGATGATGTTCTTAAAGCACTCTCAGTAAAACAGATGCTTGATTTATTTCTCAAGTGTTGATGAAATTTTATTGTATTCTCTGTGGTTTCTAGCCAAGGGTGCTTTCTAAGGCTGTGAACCAAATGAACTATCCAACTTCTTGGTTTTTATGTTGTTTTGCTATATTAAATATTACTTGAAATAAGCAGATTAGATAGAAGCTGAAAGTTTTGTTTTTCATCCATAATTAGATGTAGCATTTAATCATATGCATTATTATGTATACATGGTAGCACAATAAGTGCTAGTTCTTGTGTATATTAGCCATTAAACCCAAGGGACAATCTTTTTGTCTTTCAGGGATCTTTCTTCTTTTATAAAACAAGAATATAGGGCCAGAGGTTTTCAAGGTCAATTCTAGTTTATAATTTTTGATTTAACCATTTAATTTGCCTTTACTCCTTGGATTGTTAAAATTATTAACGATAATAAGCCATCACTACTACACAGAAAATTATAATTTTTAATTAAAAAGTAAGTCGTGGAGCTCATAAATTTAGTCTTTACAGGCAGGGTAATAAAGCACATAAGCATAAAAAAATAGAACATGGAGAAACCGTGTAAAGAAAATCTGTCCATTTGTGAGTAGTGTTTTCAAAGAATAAACACAAATGAGCAGATCCCTGTTTGCAGTTAATCTATTTGAGTATAAATCTTGGCATATAAAATAGAACATCAATGAATCTTTATAAGAGTGCTATTTTGGTTTTGATTTAGAGTCAGTGATTATATATTTTCAGTTCTGTAATTGATTAATCAAAATTAACTAAGACAAATTTTAACCAAATAGACTAGTATGACCACATTAATATTTTACAGAATAGTAGCAAAGGAAGTAAATATATTTAGTACCTCAGGCTGCTGACTTGTTTTCTTCCCTAGGGTCCTGTGTTTCTTTGGTTTCTTCAGGAATCACGAATGTTTTTTTTCAGTGTATTCTTTAGTTTTGTAAGATACTAAAATAATTAGGTCTTTAAATTACAGCATTTTGGAACTGAAAGAGAATTTAAAGATTATCTACCTCCTTGTTTTTCCAGGAGAGGAAACAAAGGTCTAGAGCGAGATTAAGCCACTTGTTTAGGAAGATATGTGTGTGTGTGTGTGTGTGTATCTTGAGCACTGGATGTGTAAGCATTGGGAGTCAGGTCACATTGTATGATCTTGATAAAATTACTTCCTCTTTTTTGGTGTTTAAAATTCTTTGTAATGTGAGAGAATTAGACTTGATGGTTTCTAAGTTCCTGGTCCCATATTATTTAGGAACCCATCTAGCTCTAAAATTCTGTGCATTTTTATGGCTTGTGTTTAATATATGAAGAGGGTAGAACTTAAAGGACTGTTATTAATAGCATCCTTTTAAATTAATATTCTTTCAAAAATTATTGATGGGATTCTGACTTGTGAACAGAAAACTAACCCAGTGAAACTCTCTTATTTATTTTAAATAAAAAGGGATGATCATGAATTAATTTCTTTTTGGGAAAGGCAGAGCTTCTGTATAAATTGGACTTCCCCTTATTTTTAAGTATAAGGAAACATTGGCATAACATTATTACAGTCTTTATTTATAGCACTCTCCCATGAGAACATTTGTGTTGCAAGCTTTAATTTCTCAAAGGTATTACGTTGATTAGTTAGAAACTTCTTAGAACTTCTTAGAACTTGTTTGAAATTTCCAGTTTGGCCACTCGATGGGGCACAAAGCACACTTTTTCTTTCAGATACTTCTGCAAATGCAAGTACCGTGTAGTATATGTAAGAGAACACCTGTAAATAATTGTGAGTAAGCTGCCTGGCATTTACAAATGTTTCTTAAGTGAGCGAATGAGTGTTGTAAAGACAGGAAGCTATAACTTTTTTTCATTATCTTTGAGTGTGTTAGAGTGAGTATCCTGGAAAGATTATACTTGTCTGTTCATCCCTAAAGGTTGGTTTTGGATCAGCTTTTGGGTGAAAGCCCAGATCATAAGAGCCTAAGAATCTTATTTGACCTGCGGTGACCATGGAAAATTAGTCCTGGCTTCAAATTCGGTCCTAATCTGGGAAGCATCTGAGAGACAGCTGTATTGGCTGGGGATTTCAGGTGTAGGTATTTGAGTTGTAGGCCCCAAATGAGGATGCCCAGAACTACCGTATAGTGAGACAAGATAGCATCAGAACTGTTATTTTTATTTTTCTGTATAAGAAAAGGGAAAAAAACCTAATATTTAATAAATGAATTGATGAAGTAATCTTCCTAAGGAGTATGTATACAGGTATTCTGAGGGAAACAGAAGGCAATGGCTTTCTCACTGATTTGTTTATTTTCAGCAAATAATTCAGTTATGAATGCATAGTTAAATGAATTTCTAAATATGTAGTTTTAACTAAACTAACCTTGGAAAATAGACATGAGTTAAAAGGCTCCTATAAGGAAGCCGTAACGACAATATCAATACTGCAACCACAAGTGAATAAGAAAGTGACAGAACTGGCAATGCTACTCTAGTGTTACCTTTTTCTTGGCCATAAAAAATGATGGTACTTTAATAGACCTGACAACAAGTTTGCCAAAAATTTTCAAAATTATTAAGCCAACTCATTGAAATATATGTTAAGAGTATTCTGCCTTTAGGAGGTCTGTTTTATAGCTTATAACCATTATAATTGTTTTAAAATTAAATACATCCTGAACTTCGGACCAGACTTTTGAAATGCTATATCACAAAATGTTAAATGAAGATTTATAAAAATAAACTTTTAAGTTTGCATTAATTATTTCTTAGGTCAAGAATATTTTTGTGGGTGGCACCTGTGGCCCAAAGGGGTAGAGCGCCAGCTCCATATGCCGGGGGTGGCGGGTTCAAACCCAGCCCTCGCCAAAAAAAAAAAAAAAAAAAAAAAACAAAAAACCCTGCAAAAATAAATAAATAAATGCACAAACACTAAAATTCATTTTAAAAAAAAAGAATTTTTTTGTACGATCTATAAGTGAAATGTAAAAATTATTTATTGCATCCTTAGCTCATCTTTGTACAATTTCTATTTAAGAAAATTTATGTTTTATAATGTACACAGATGTGCAGATGGGTATAATTTGATTTTTTTTTTTGAGACAGAGTCTCACTTTGTGGCCCTTGGTAGAGTGCCGTGGTGTCATAACTCATAGCAACCTCCAACTCTTGGGCGCAAGTGATTCTCTTGCTTCTGCCTCCCAAGTAGCTGGGACTCCAGGCACCCACCACAACGCCCGGCTATTTTTAGAGACGAGGTCTTGCTCTGGCTCAGGCTGGTCTTGAACCTGCAAGCTCAGGCAATTCACTCGCCTCGACCTCCCAGAGTGCTAGGATTATAGGCGTGAGCCACTGCACCTGCCCCAGATGGGTATAATTTGTAAATATATATACCTATATTTGGGGTCCTTAGTAAAATTATTTTTTTTAATTGATAGAGATTTGCCATATTAAAAGTTTTGAAGACTGTCCAAATTATACAGATTAACCGAAGCTGGTTTGTGAGTTGCCTGTTACTTGAACTAACTGGCTTTTGGGATTGAGACAGTGTCAAAATCCCCCAGGGTTCTTGTTCAGGGTATGTGCCTGTTCTGGTCTTTCCTTACCTAGTAAGTGCTAAAAGAACCCAAGTAGATAAAACTCATAAACAAATGCCTTAAAATCATTTATTGAACAAATATTTATAGAGGTCTTACTACTTGCTATTATAGGCTGATGGATTTGTCATTAAATTCTAGGTCTTTCATTACTCATTACTTTAAAAATAGAGGAAAAACCATCAGCCCCTCCCTCTCAAATTTTTTTTTGTGTGTTTTTCTGGTTTTGTTTTTCCTTTTTTTTGTTTTGTTTATCAACATAGTGTTTTCAAAATTAAAAAATGGTATAGAAAGGGAAGATTGAGGATTTGGAATATGGTTGTAAATTTGGATCATTTGTGTATAATTTGTTATATATCTTTAAGAATGATTTGTTTAGTCAGATTGAAATTTAGTCACCTATGTATTTCTTTTCATCAGCAAGCAAGTATGGTATGTACAGGGACTGATCAGAAAATTCTTCAAAAATTCTTTATTTTCTGGAGGTCAGAAGAAAATGTAATTAATTATAATTTTCATGGTCCTTATAGGAGGAGGCTTAATATGTCGATTAAGAAAACATAGTCATCTCTTAATTCTTGAGGATGAACTGCAGCACTAAATTTCAGACCAGAAATAAGGAGCTATGTCTTAAATTAAGTTCTGTCATGAACTGTTCATAAATAATTACTGAACAATTGATTTTTGAAGATCGAAGGACTGAGGTGTAATCACAGAGGAAATTGGGAAGTTTTTGATTATTGTATAAGTTACTTATCTAGGCTAAATTGGTAAAGTTGTAGTTCACAGAGTAACCCATGTACTTTGTGGGCTTTTTGTATATATTTTAGCAGTGTCTCTCAAACTTCCTGATCTCAAAACCCCTCCAAACTCTTTTAAAAATTATTGAGGATTCCACTGTCCATTGATATATATACTATTTTAGAAATTAAAACTGAAAAATGCATATAACATAAGTGTATACAAACATACCTTCTACTAGCCATCAGAGATAAGACATCACACATGTAGCCTCTTTTTTTTTTTTTTTTTTTTTTTGAGACAGAATCTTAAGCTGTTGCCCTGTGTAGAGTGCGATGACATCACAGCTCACAGCAACCTCAAACTCTTGGGTTTAAGCGATTCTCTTGCCTCCGCCTCCCAAGTAGCTGGGACTACAGACACTCACACAAGCACTCACACAATAGCCTGCCACAATGCCTGGCTATTTTTTTGTTGAGGTTGTCAGTGTTGTTAGTTTTAGCTGGGCCCTGCCGGGTTTGAACCTGCCAGCTGAGGTGTACATGGCTGGCGCCCTACACACTGACCTACGGGCGCTGCTTCATGTAGCCTCTTAAAAAGCCTGTTTATATACTTGTGAAAGAATAAGAGTGAAAAAGGCTTGGCGCCTGTGGCTCAACGAGCTAAGGCGCCAGCCACGTACACCTGAGCTGGCGGGTTCGAATCCAGCCCCCGGGCCCGCCAAACAACAATGACGGCTGCAACCAAAAAATGGCCGGGTGTTGTGACAGGCGCCTGTAGTCCCAGCTACTTGGGAGGCGGAGGCAGGAGACTCGCTTGAGCCCAGGAATTGGAGGTTGCTGTGAGCTGCAATGCCACGGCACTCTATCCAGGGTGACAGCTTGAGGCTCTGTCTCAAAAAAAAAAAATTGGTGAGTTAGAAATTGCCAACTGGGAAATGGAATTACAAGGAGTACCCCTTTCCCTAGAACTCTTCGTGTCTGCCATCTCCTGCCCTGTCCCCCTAGAGCAAGTTCCACTACATAGCTTGGGAGCAGGGCAGATTTTTGCCTTCTCTCAAAAGGATCTACTTTGCTTAAAGACAGCACAGAGCACCAACATGGAAATAGGCTCTTGGTCCTTCCCAGGAAAACTAAGCCATGGAGAAGCTGGTGTGCTCCAGGAGGAGGGGAGGGAGTTTCTTGAGGCAGGGCCATAATATTCATCACTCTTTGAGCATCCCCACCCTGGGGACTAGACCAGCAAGTTTTCCTGGGAGGTCAGTGTATGTCCCCTGAGGTGTCTCAAGGTTGTCAATTTTCCCCAGGAAGCCTAGGTGTCCACATGAGAGACATGTCCATGTCTGTGTTGGGCATGGGCTTGGCAGCACCCACTTTGGACATTATAGTGTCAGAGTATGTGTGATCTGTGCAAGGTGAGGTCAATGCCTGTGTGTCTGAATCCAGGTGACTAGACTTCAGGGGGCAGAGTGTCGAGATTTCAGCATATGTGTGCCAGTGGCAGGGTGCTAGTTTGTATGTGAATACCTGAGTGTCAGGTGTGAGAGACAATACCAATTGTTTTCTGTGTGTATCTAGACGCCAAAGTGTTGCAAAATATGGTGTGTTTGTGTGATGTGCTGTGTCCGTGTGTTTCCATGTGTTAGGGAGTTGTGTGTCTGCACGTTAGTAGTTCTGTTTGTGTAATAACATCTGTATGTAGGGTATTGTTACATATCTTTGTGTCTATGTGTCAGGGAATCATTTTGTCTATATGTCTAGCCAATAACACTGGTGTGTTGGGGTTGTTGTTGATGTCGTTATTTCTCTGTGCATTTGTGTCTGTGTGTAGTCTTTGCCTCTGTGTTTTTATTTAAGTGTCTGGTTGCTATGTGTGTTGGGTGTGTGCTGTGCTCTGTGTTTCTTATGTGAGGGCATTGCTGAATAGTGAGCTTCCAACGGATGTCCTTCTCAAATCCCTTAACCTTATTTAGAAAAGGGTTCTTGCAGATGTTATTAAGGATCTTGAGATGAGGAGATCAACCTATATAACCCAGGTGGGCCTTACATCCAAGTACCCTCATAAGAGGGAGACGTGAGACAGAGGAGGTGGTGGTGGTTTGACTGCAGACACGGATTGGAGCAGTGTGTCCTTGAGTCCTGGATACCCCAGGCAGCTGGCAGAAGCTGGAAGAGGCAAGGAAGGGTTCTTCCTTCGAGCCCCCAAAGACAACACTGTCCTGCTAGATTTGGGGCTCTGGCCTTCAGAACTGTGAGAGAATAAATTCTGCCATTTCCAGGCACCTGGCATGTGGTCCTTTGTTATAGTACCCTGGGAACCTCACAATTGTGTGTCTGGGTATCATGTCCAGTGCTGGGGTGCTGTCCACGTCTGCTGTCCACCAGAGCTCAGGTTTCCAGCCTCTGCCTTGTCTCCATGATGTTCCAGGGTTAGGACGCCCCATTCAGGATGCCATTCCACTGACCCCTGGTGGCAATGGATGCAGCCCACCCCACCACCCAATCCAGCACCCTTGGGCACTTGAGAACTAGGTTTATTTCTGATTTCTTGTCAGAGTATAAAAAAGTGAGCACAGAACAAGGAAGATGAGACAGGTTCACAGAGGTTGGAGCAAGACAGAGTGGGGAGGAAAGGGACAGAGCCAGGAAGGGTCCTCTGGAAGAAGGCAGATGCCATGAGGGGATGGGATGCTTGGGCAACTAGAAGGGCAAAGGTGCTCCTCAGAGGGGTCTCATGGGGTGGGAGGGGCCAGGCTAGTTGTCCAATTGCACTCAGGACCTGTGATGACCAGCCTCAAGTCCCAAGGCCAGCTCAAAGCACATAGAGGGGACTGGGAGCTCAGCTTCATCTGTCCCTGAGATTTTCAGAGTCCCCAAGGGGAGTGGGAGAGGGCAGAAGAGCAAGAGGGAGCTCTGACTGCTCCACTGTCCTTCTGCCAGGCAGCACCAACTCCAATCCACCCAGGGAGGGCTTGCTCAGGCTTCTGTTAGGGGAATGTAGGGGAGCGACACTCAGGATAGCCTCTCTCAGGAATCTAGGTTTTCCTGCAAAAGTGCTGAGGAAACACCCACACATAGCTGTGCCTCAAAGGGAGTCTCCCTGAACCTGGAAGCAGGGAAGCAAAAGCAAGACTTTCCAAACACAGGGTGGGGAGCACTACCAAGCCAGGTGGACACTGGGGATGGAGCCACCTGGAAAGGGCTGGAGTCCTTGTTGTGCTTTATTTGTTTCTGGAGCTTGGGACACCTGGACCTCTCTCCACCTCAGGTCTCATGAATAGATGGGGTTGTGGTGAGGATTTATAAATAATGAGTGGAAGTGCTTGGCATACTGCCCAATGGGGCAGGAGCTGTTGACCATTCCTTTGGAGGGTGGGTTGGGGCTTCTGCACCCTGGTAGGGGGAGGGGAATGGTAGGTACAAGCCAAAGGGAGCCATGCCAATTTATCCCACCTGTGACATTTTAACCTGGCAGCGCCAGTGGAGGGCTCAAAACTGTACTAGATGAGTGGGTAGACAGATGAGTGGCTCAGCAGGTAGGGGATATGTAAATAAACAGAGTCCCTAGTGTCTGGGGGATGTCCACAGCTCTGGCTGTAGGCAGCTGCCCTGCATGCTGCCAGTACACTGGGGGAAGGCTTGGGCTCAGGTCCTAGGAGGAGGGGCCACATTCAAGCAGCCCCCCACCCACCCTGCCCCAGGGCACAGACTGGAATGTCTAACCAGAGGTGCTTGGAGGTGGTGATGCTGGTCTTGCCATTGGGCAGGCTTGGCCACTAGGGCATCCAGCAAGATCCACAAGAAGCTGCACAGCCAGCTCTGCCTCATCCTTGGCTGTGGGCTCTGGTCACAGTGCTGGGGTCTAGGGTTCAAACCTTGACAGCGGCTAGGACATGTTTCCAAAGGAAGCTGTGGGTGGATAAGGGTGAGAAGGTTGAGGCCCCCAGCACCGACTGTAGCCTAGCCCCCTGGGGCCCTGGGCACTCTCCTGAGGTCACCAACCCACCCTGCCCCCAGAGGGGCCTCTCAGCCAAGCCACCCAGGCTGCTCTGGCACCCAGCTCCTCACTGACCTTGGCTGAGCAGCTGCAGGCTCCGCCCCTCCTCGCGCACCTGCAAGCGGAGCACCTGCTGCAGCACCTCCTGCCTCTGGGCCTCGTGGGCCAACCCCATCCGCTGCAGCTTCTCTGCATTCAGCCGCAATAGCGCCCGACCTGTAGAAAGGGAAGAGATGCTGAGCTGAGGCCAAGAGAAGCACCAAGAGTCAAAGCAGAGACTAAAACAGAAAGGAGTGAGGAGAGTGCAGAGCAGAAGTGGGTACAGAGAAACTCAGACAGAAAGAGAATCTGGGAAAGAGACTTTGAAGGACAGGGGCAGAGGAAAGAAAGGAGAGCAAAAGACAAAGACTGAACAGGGAGACTGGGAGAGACCAAGAAAGAAAGGCACAGAGAGATATGAAAGACAGACTCTTCAAGGAGACAAAGACTAGAGGACAGAGTGACTTTGAGGAGGAGACAGACAAGAGATGGAAACAATAGCAAGAGAAACAAAGGCGGGCTGACTGTGGGGGACTGTGGGGGAGGGTCTCTCCCAGGCATTCTGGCTCCCTCCCGCCGCTCCTGTTATACCGGTGATGGCGTGCTGGGAGAAGGCCTCAACATAGATGAGGTAGTTGTGAGGACAGTGCTTCTTGAGCCATTTGCAGACATCCTGCTGACTCCATAGGACCACGGGCCGTGTCAGGCCGCCCAGCGAAGGGCTTGTGTGGTACAAGCCATAGTGGTCAGAGTACAGCCGACCCTGCCAGAGAAGAGGGTGGGTGGCAGGTAGAGTGAGAGTGGTGGGCAGGGCAGGGAAGGGCTGAGATTGGCAGAGGGGTGGGTACCTGGGGGGTCTCTGTGCCCGGCTGTTGCAGGAGCTTGACCGGCCTGCTGCCAGCTGCTCTCTGGCTGCGGGAGTCGTGCCACGTGAAGCTGGTGACCTGTGCGCGAGGCAGGTGGCAGGGGATGCTCTCAGCAGACACTGTGTGTTCTAGGAGGGTCCGGCAGAAGCTAAAGTGGGCAGTGGCTGTATGCAAGGGTGCCTGGTCAGAGCAGCCAAGGGCAGGGCCAGAGGCTACTCTCCCCAAAAGCCAGCTCCCTGCCCAGCCCATCTGCCTCCATCACTGAGGGGAGTTGCTTCCCATGTGAGGGGTTCTCCAGCCCCCAAACGTGAAGAAAATGTGCAGAAGGTGTTGTAAGGACCCTACCCAGCTGTAAGAACTGGAAACACATTTCTCCTTATAGGCTTATGGCCAAGCAAGGGGTGCTATCCTGGGGGACTCTTCTGACTTCACCCTGGTGGAGCTTAGCCTTCTGCCCTCATGAACAGAAAGGCTTGCTGTAACCTTGCTCTGAGCAAGCTGACAAGTGGAATTCCTTCCCCAAATACATGCCTTTCCTGCGATGCTGCCTCCCACATGTCTCAGGACAGCACTGTGTGGGGGTGAGTGCTCACTGGGCATGGCCTGTCTAGCACAGGTATGTAGGGATGCAGCCTTGTGCTTAGGGACTCATGAGATGCCCTGGGGTCCCTCTTCCCACTCCAACTTCATGGTACTCATCACATGAGTCTGGGGAGGAGCAGACACCATGATGAGGTGGGGGTTCCCACACTTGCCTAGCTCTGGTAGACACTGTGAATAGGTGCTCCACGGCACCAGCACCTGCAAGTTTCAGAGCCTAGAGGAGACAGCAAGGTGGCTTGCTCTATCTTCTTGACACCCAGGCAGGGAAGGAGGAGGTCCCCATATCAAGGCCCTTGCCTTGCCCCCCCACCCCCACCCCACAGCAGCAGCAGAGTGAGAGACTCTCCCTCTCTCAGACGCAAGCGCCCACTCTGTACTAGTGGCAGTTTTTGCTGGTGAGTCCGGCAAGGCTGAGTAATGGGGGAGACACCTCCCACTCTCCTGAACTTCAGCCTGTAAAAGACTCCAGAGACTTAGCAAGCCTCTCTCTAATTCTTTCAACTTCGGGTCTGGGGTCAGCAGAGGGTGTATTCAGTGGGCCACCGCTCCGAGGTAGCCTCTAGTACTCCTAGAAAAGACTTATTCTAAGCCCGCACCCTCCCCGGGAAAGGTACGGTGGTCTCAGGGCTTTGCAGGGGCGGAGCTGTTGGGCTGCAGCGGGCCGGACGCCTCAGCTCGCGCAGCACCTGCCGGGGCCACTGTGGCCCCGCCTATTTCCTGCCGGCACTTGGGGAGGTGGCTGAGCCAGTCCGTCCGTCGGTCGGTACCTCCCAACCCCAACATCAGAATTCAAAAGGGAAATGGTGAATGGTGCAGGGGGCACCGGAGCTGGGCAGTAACAACTGCCCCCTCTTGGCCCCACCCACAAGGGCTAGGGGCGCTTCGCTTTCAAGCGAAGAAAAAGGTGACCCTCGTGTGGTGCCAGCCTGGAGACATGAGCCTCGGCCTTTTACGCCCTTACCCCAACCCAAGGGCTCGCAGATCCTCAAGGCCTGAGGCTGCCTCCCCTACTAACGCAGGACAAAGGCCACAGGGACCCTTTTAGGCCAGAACGCCCGGAGCTTGCTCAACGCTGCTGCTCTAAACCCACCTGGTCCCGCCCCCATGCCTCTTAGTCCTCGAGCTCCCCACCCACAATAACCCCGCGCCCCTGTCCAGCGCCGCTCACCGTCCACATCCCGGCGCTCCCCAAAGCCCGTGCGCACTGCCCCGGCACGGCCTCGCGGGGGGCTCAGCTTGGACCTCAGCTCGGTGAACATGGGGCCCGCGGTGCCAAGCCCGCGCACACGCCCCTTGCCTAGTGCAGGGCGGCCGGTGTGGCCGGCGGGGAACGCGCGCCACCGCCCCGCCCCGCCCCAGCCGGCCCCGCGCCTGAGCCGGTCCCCGCGGCCGGCGAGTCTGCGCGGCGAGGCACCTGCCGCCAAGCCCTGAGTGCCGGGCGCGCTCCGGGAACTCAGAGGTGTGTCGGTGGCGCGCGGGTCTGCGTGTGCAAAGGGTGTCTGCCAGGGCAAGGGGCACCTGGGCACGACTCAACAAACAAGTGGCTTTGCGCACCTGCCTGGATGCCTCTGAGGCCGGGAAGTGAGGAGTTGTCAGTTCCTTTTGTGTGTGTGTGTGGTGGTGTTGGTGGGGGGGGGGGGGTCCTTCTACTTCTGGGGCCTTCTCAGACATTTAAGCTATTCTCCTGACCTTCAGGAAGGAGGTCTCCAATGGCACCTGCTTTTCCAGAGGAGCCAGCTTGACCTTTGCTTACTCCTCAGCTGTGAATTCGACCTCCCCTCTCCCTCTATAACCCAGAATCTGGCTCAGTGCCTGGGGGAGCAGTGGTGGTATAGTGCTCATAACTTAAAGGGACTTGGCTAGGGCACCTGGGAAAGAGAACATTAATGGTGGCTACAGTAGGCTAGAAGGATGTATTACTTCCAAAACCTCAGTGCTGATGTGCTGGAGGCAGGAAAAATGTGGTTGCCTGGTCCAGCAGAAGGCCAGGCTTGCAACCAGCTGAGTTCTGCATGGTCTGCCCGAAAGCCTGGGTATACGTGGGGTTGAAGGATGTCTCACAAAAGAAGTGCATATAGACAAGCAGAAATGCTCGCACAGAGTGTAGCCATGCACATACACCCCAAGCATGAGCACACGTGTGAGCTGACCTGTCCACATGCCCCACTAATACACACACATATAAGTAAGTCACCCACGTGCTTGTGACTAGCATGTTCATATACCCTATTCCTGACAGGTCGGCCTGCATTCATTTATTACCAATTAGCTCTCTAGAAGCCAGGGATGTGGCTGGGCTAACTCTAACCCTCACCAGAATGTTCAAAGCATGATAAGGGATGTGGGCGTAGTCAATGATTAGGCTACAGTCCCTACATTTACCAAGGCCAGGCCCCTGAATTGGGACCCAAGAATCTGGCTGCTAAAAGCGCAGGGCAGCAGTCTGCACACAGGACGCACACACAGACAGGTGTGCGCACAACCACGACATGCAAGCTCTACACAACTGAACAGGTGTGCAGCTCCACTACGAAATGATCAGGGCCACCAGGGTGAGGGCCGCTCCAAAGGGCAGGGTGGGAGGTTGGGCTGGTTCACAGGCGGAGGGGACCCGTGGGTTCTGTTTGCACAGGCAAGTCTCCTCGGAAATGTACTAAGAGCACCCAAGAAGCAGGGATGCCCCACGCTCAGTTTTGGTGTCCTCCAGGGAGTGCCAGGGTGGTGCGCCGGGTCACCTCTACCGCCGGGTCGGGTTCGGTCTGGCCCCGCGAGGCCGGCTTGCCACAAGAGGGAGCTCCAGCGCACGCTCAATTCCCCGCCCAGTAACTGCGACCGGAAGTCGTCGAAACCAGCGCATCGGGACTTCCGCCCTGGGAGCCGGGGGTCATCAGGCTTCGCGCGAGCCGTGCGTTCTGCTTCCGGGGCGTCCGTGACCTTTTCCTCAGGCGGGCTTCGGACGACAGACAGGTCCTCGAAATTCTCTGCTCTTTCTTCCGCTGCGGTCTGGTTCCTTCCCATCCCGCCTTGGTCGTCGCTGCCGCCATGAACAAGAAGAAGAAGCCTTTCCTGGGCATGCCCGCGCCGCTCGGCTACGTGCCGGGGCTGGGCCGGGGGTGAGTCCAGGGGGACGTCGAGGACCGGGGTCGGCCAGCGGGGCGGGGCGCGAGCGCTCAAGGCGGAGGCCTGTGGATTGAAGGACGCTGGGTGTTTGGTTTAATTGCAGTGGGAAGGGGCCGGGCGCGGAGGCTCACGCCTGTGATCCCAGCACTTGGGTGGCCGATCTCACAGGTGCGAGACCCCGCCTCTAAAAATAGCTGAGTGTTATGGTGGGCGCCGTTGGTCCCAGCTACTAGGGAGGCCGAGACAGGAGAAGTTTGAGGTTGCTGTGAGCTGAGACGCCGCAGCACTCTACCAAGGGCGACATAGACTCTGTCTCAAAAAAAAAAAAGTCCCCATGGGAAGTAGCGGGTTTGGGGGCCGGAGAGGCCTGAGTATGAGTCCTGCCTGAGATCCAGGAGAGTTTGAAGCTTTACGTCCTGGATCTGCGCCCAAGGTTTTTTGTCTCTTAAATGGGTAATAGTAACCCCCGTAGGAGTAGATGAGTGGCTGACTTGTAGCAACTCGTGATTCCCCCACCCCTTAAGTACTACTGAGCCTTTCTGTAGTCTGGGCTGGGTTCCTCTGTGTGGCTGTTCATCGTGCCCATTCTTTCCCTATAGCGTCACTTGCCATAAAGTGTTCAAACTCTCAGCTCCTGGAGCAGGGATGGCATTTGTAAGGCTTGAGCCTGGGTCCCCCATACCTGCCACACAGATGACCACCGTAAGTTGAATAGATAGTCTCTGTCATCCTGTTTTGTAATTTGATTAGAAAAGCTGTCAGGGCTCGGTGCCCGTAGCACAGTGGTTATGGTGCTGGCCACATGCACTGAGGCTGGTGGGTTCAAACCCGGCCCAGAGCAGCTAAACAGTGACAACTGCAACAACAACAAAATAGCTGTGGGCACCTGTAGTCCTAGCTACTTGGGAGGCTGAGGCAAGAGAATCGCTTAAGCACAAGAGCCTGAGGTTGCCGGGAGCTAAGATGCCATGGCACTCGACTAAGGGTGACACAGTGAGACTCTGCCTCAAAAAAAAAAGTAAAGAAAAGAAAAACTATTGGGTTTCTCTTGGTGGTATTTTGTTAGAGTCTGCAGGGTACATACAAGACTCAGATGGTGGCTGGGAACCTGTAGCTCAAGTGGCTGGGGCACCAGCCACTTACACCAGAGGTGGCAGGTTCGAGCCCACCCTGGGCCTGACAAACAGCAATGATAACTACAGCCAAAAATAAATAAATAAATAAAAGACTGGCTCGGCGCTGTGGCTCAACGGGCTAAGGCGCCAGCCACGTACACCTGAGCTGGCAGGTTCTAATCCAGCCCGGGCCCACCAAACAACAATGATGGTTGCAACCAAAAATGGCCAGGCATTGTAGTGGGCGCCTGTGGTCCCAGCTACTTGGGAGGCAGAGGCAAGAGACTCGCTTGAGCCCAGGAATTGGAGGTTGCTGTGAGCTGTAATGCCATGGCACTCTATCCAGGGTGACAGCTTGAGGCTCTGTCTCAAAAAAAAAAAAA
>CAUYON010002361.1:0-13164 GCA_963573935.1 Arctocebus calabarensis | reverse complement strand
TCTTCATGTGTCTGTAGGCCGTGCGCCTGTCGTCTTTAGAGAAGTTTCTCTTCAAGTCCTTTTCCCACCCTGAGATGGGATCACTTACCCTTTTGTTGCCAATACGCTTAAGTTCTCTGTGTATTTTGGTTATTAAACCTTTAAACACTTAGTTTTATGTATAAATACTTTATAATAACAATAATTTATGTTACAATTTTGGAATCTAAATGATTTAGAAAGCAAGAATATCTGGTTACTATACATGTGCTACTCTGAGCAAATATTTTGTTTCTGACACTTCCTGTATTTCTTTCTGTGTCGCAGGCCAGGAAAGCTTTAATGATGATGCTTTTTTCCAATTCCCCATTCTCATGGATTCGCCATTCTTTGATCACTCTAGTGCTCAATATTGTCATTGTTTTACTTGCAATATATGTTCCTGACATTAAAAATGTATTTGGTGTAGTTGGTAAGTTTTCTATTTCAAAAACTCCTTGTAATACAATGGATAAAAGTGTGACTCTAACGTCTAAGTCCAGTAATGGCCTCTTTTTTTTTTTCCTTCCAACTAAAAGGTGCCAGTACATCAACATGTTTGATTTTTATATTCCCAGGACTATTTTATCTTAAACTTAGCAGAGAAGATTTTCTCTCATGGAAAAAGCTTGGGGTAGGTTGTTTTGTTTGTTTCTTTTAAGACTTCTATTTTAAGAAATAATGTGTCATTTTATATTATTTTATCTACGTCAAGAAAGTCAATATATTTTAAAATTTAAAATACATTATTAGGGAGGGTTGAGGTTTAAAACATACACTCATTGTTCTTTATCTTTTTTCTTATTTCTGCAGGCATTCCTTCTGCTCATCTTTGGAATTTTGGTTGGGAATTTTAGCTTAGCACTCATCATTTTTGATTGGATTAATAAATGAAGGAAATACTTTCCTACGTTTTATGAAAAATAATTTACCTCCATATGCAAGAAGGGATTCCCCTGGAAGACACTTGGATGACAAACAACATTTTTATAAAAATTATCAACAGAAAAGGAGAACAAAACCACCGTGAGAGCATAGCAGGTTTTTCGAGACAGAGTCTCACTTTGTCACCCTTGGTAGAGTGCCATGACGTCATAACTCACAGCAGCCCAAACTCTTTGGTTCAAATGATCCTCTTGCCTCAGCATCCCGAGTAGCTGGGACTACAGGCACCCACCACAATGCCCGGCTATTTTTGGAGACAGGGGTTTCTCTCTGGCTCCAGCTGGTCTCGAACCTGTGAGCTCAGGCAGTCCACCTGTCTCAGCCTCCCAAGTGCTGGGATTACAGGCATTATCCACCACACCCAGCCTAGAGCATAGCAGTTTTAATCAAAATTTAAAAAAAAAATCTCAAAATGCTCTAAAATGTATTGGGTCACTTTTTTTAAACTATTAGACTTTACTTTTTAGGGTAGTTGTATTTTACATAAATATTGAGCAGAAAGTGTAGAGAATTCATGCACAACTCCTTTCTCCCAATACCCTATCTTCACTATTAATGTCTTACATTAGTGTGGTATATTGGTTACATTTGATGAGCAAATATTGATGCATTATTACCGACTGAAATTGAAAGTTTACCTTACTTAGGGCTCATTCTTAGCAACCACTGATCTTTTTACCGTCTCCATGGCTTTTCCTCTTGCAGAAAGTCCTGTGATTGGGATCACACAGCATGTATTCTTTCAGACTGGCCTTTTTCATTTAGCAATATGCAATTAAGGCTCTTCTATGTCTTGTTTGTTTGTTTGTTTGTTTGTTTGTTTGTTTTGCAGTTATTGGCCAGGGCTGGGTTTGAATCCCACCTCCGGCTTATGGGGCCAGCGTCCTACTCCTTTGAGCCACGGACGCCGCCCTCTTCTGTGTCTATTTTGAGGCTTGATGACTTTGTTCTCTTTAGCACCAAGTAATAGTCCGTTGTATGGATGTACCATAGTTTGTTTTTCCATTCACCTCTTGGTTGCTTCCGAGCATCAGCAATTACAAATAAAGCTGCTGGAAATACTTGTGTGAATATACATTTTTATGTAGACATAAGTTTTCAGCTTGTCTGAGTAAATACCAAGGAGCACAGTTGCTTCAGTGTATGGTAAGAGTATGTTTACTTTTATTAGAGATGCTGCACTGCCTTCTGAAGTGGCTATAACCTTTTGCATTTCCACTGTCAGTGGAGGGAGTCCCTGTTGTCTCACATCCTCACCAGCATTTTGAGTCAACATTTTGGATTTTTGCTAATAAATGTGTAGTTTTCATGTTCTTTCAATTTGCAACTCCTTAGTGACACATGATGTTGAGCATCTTTTCATGTGCTTATTTGCCATTTGTTTATTTTCTTTGGTGAAGTATCCATTCAATTCTTTTGCCTATTATTTTGTCTTAATAAGATGACATGTGTGCTATGTTACTTTGTTACCCAGGATAGATTTGGACTCCTGGACTTGAGTAGCCTCATGATTTAGCCTCTGGAGTAGTTACAGGCACAAGCTATCAGCTGCTCATTTTTAAAGTGGCGTTGTTTTCTCATTGTTGAGTTTTAAGCTTTCTTCATATATTTTAGATATTGGTCCTTTGAGAGGTATGTGTTTTGAGAAGATTTTCTGCCAGACCTTGGCTTTCCTTTTTATTCTCTTAGCAATGATTTTTGCAGAGCAGAAATTTTTAATTTTCTTAAATATATTGGGTCAATCTTTCGTTTGTTTAGTTTTTAAGAAATCAATGTATTAAGTTTCTATACAAAATGGAATCTTAGCTTGTGAGTTAATGTCAGTATCAGTCACTAATAACAAAATTGATTATTCTACTTGGTATTTTGCCCTGCCTCCAAATCCAATCCAAAACCTTTTGTAATTTTCCTCTGCTGTTCATTGTAAGGCAGAACTTTGTATTCTCATAAAACCGACTGGCTGTGGACTTCAGAGTTCTCTGTGTTTTCTGTTTGCACTAAAACATGACGATGGCTGAGCGCCCATTCTCAGTGGTTAGAGCATCAGCCACATGCACTGGGGCTGGCGGGTTCAAGCCTGGCCCGGGTCTGCTAAACAGCGACAACTAGAACAACAACAACAAATAGCCAGGCATTGTGGTGGGTGCCTGTAGTCCCAGCTACTTGGGAGGCTGAGGCAAGAGAATCGCTTAAGCCCAGGAGTTAGAGGTTGCCGTGAGCTGTGATGTTATAGCACTCTACTGTGAGTGACATAGTGAGACTCTGTCTCAAAAAAATAAAATAAAATAAAACATGTGACATTCTACTTAAGAGAAAAAAATATTGATCATTTTTATCTATTTTTGTTCGTTTCTGCCCAATATGACCTTCAGGGATGTGTCTGTTTTGTTTGGAGGCTGTGAATGAGTGCACTTTCCTGGCTGTGGCTGATTGCTGAGTGGAGGTCTGAAGTGAGGATGCCCCTCCCATGGCTGTTCTGTATAAAGGGCATTCCATTCACAGCCTCCCGAAGCCCAGGTGTATCACTGGGATGTAATCCTACCCAGGAACACACGTGTGAACCAGGACCTTGCGTTGGAAGTGCCAAGTTTCCTGTGAGGAAATGTAAGTTTCACAGGTGTCCTCCTGCTTCTCACTTGGGAAATTGACAACTAAGCTTCTCTTTAGAGACGAGCAAAAGATGCTTCTTTGGCAACTTGAAAATAGCTTGGTGTAATGGGAAGGGCCGAGCTTTGGGGTTCAAGAGGACTTGGATCCCCACTTAACCTCTCCACACCTCCACTTTCACGTCTGTAAGGTGGAATTAATGCCTGTTATGCAAGGTTGTGTTGCGTGGATTAATGGCTTTAATCAGGTGCAGAGCAAAACAGACTCTTGTAATAGATGTTTGTTTCCTTTCTTCCATCATCAGCTTTCCACAAGGACATAGAAGTACATCTTGAATGTCTTCATCTTCCATCTTGCACCACTGTCATCTTCAGAGTCTTCAGGGGAACTGGCCCCAGTGCAGGGTTTTAGTGCTTTCCCACAGTTCTACCTTGGCTGCACTCTCCAGCTATTGCCTCTTGAAGTCAGGCACTTACTGCGGCCCAGGGGCACAGCCAGGCATGATCTCTCACGGGGCTCCAGGTCAGCTGGACCAGTCAGTCTGATGGACTACTACTAATACCCTCTTTCTCTTTACGAAATTATGGATCAAAATACAAATAGGTTTTCGCTGCTTAAATAAATCTACCCCCAGTAATACCAAAATAACCCTACATCTGCAACAGATGCAAGGATGACCCCTGGGGCAAATGTTAAGTGTGATGACAGCTGGACATCAATTAATACATTTGTCACCTGCTCCCTTGAGAGGATTATAGGAGGTTTGGCAAAAAGACAAGACACCCATTAAACACTCTGTGCAAAACTTAGCTAATATCAAGAAACATTATTTGTGGAAGTGTTCGTTATTTTGCTTTAATGTTCCACTGTATCCAGTTACCTGTTCAGAGCCTCAGAGGAAGTTAATAAGAGGGCTGGGGAGAGCAGTGCCCTTTCACTGAGATTACCAAAAAACTTTGTTTCGGGCACCCCTTGGAATTTTTCCTGAGAAATATGGGCTGTCTCAGTATGGGCTTAATGTTCATAATTTATTAGGTAATAACTGTTTAAAACAAGCCTAAAGAAAGGACAAAATGTATATACTCTTATAATATTTAGAGACTTGTTTGCTAAATTAAAAGAAGAAGTACTAAGACTATAAATAACTTTGGTATATTGAGGGTGAATGTTTAAATTGTACTTTTTTTTTTTTTTTTTTTTACCAGAATGTTTACTCATGAGCTTAGCATTTAAATGGTTAAAACAAGCCTTTGAAGTTAACACTCCATTAAGATGAATGGGGGCAATTCACACCTCTGCTGGGGCTGTATTATTTCAGTCTAGCTGCGGAGAAAACAAGACAGCCCTAGGTTGATTTACCGTGTGAAGCCCTTTAAACACCCAAGCCTGGAAATCTTTTTTGTTTATGTGAGTTTTTCTCTTTCCATCTAGGAGCAGGTTCTGAAATTCTACCCCATCTAGGTGTAAGATTGAGGTCTTAAAAGGACCATAGATTCTCAGCTGTCTGGTACTGGGTGGGTAGCAAGTTACCAATCAACCCAACCTCTCAGGCTGTGCCCCTGTGCTGTAACGCTTCTTCCTACTACAGCATTTGTTAACTTCAGCTTAGTGCCAGGGGAAAAGTCGAAACAAACTATCCATTTTTGGGTGAACTTTATACACACCTTTAAGTGGGTTATGAGCTAATCATGGCCTTCATGTGTTCCTCCCCAAATTTTTATCTTCCCAAAATTCATTTTCTACATTTGCCTGCATATAAAGCATCTGCTTTTAAGAACTTTTGTTCTTCATGTCTTGGGGTAATGAAGTGAGCAGAGATCAGTTGGGAAGAATTCCTTCCTTTCTCACTGTGTCCTCCGTGCCAGGACTGTGGTTCTTGATGTGTGTATTCCACCCATTGGCGTGAGTGCAGCAGCCACATCACTCTAAAGGACTCGTTTTGAAGCACAGAAATGAGTTTATCTTAACAAATGAAACGGTAAACATTGCATGAGACGTGTGGATTCAGGAGATCTCTTTGTGCGTAAACAAATTTTTCTCCTTTCTTTACTCTCATGTTTGCAGGATCAGGTTACTGGGTAATCTTTGGGTAGCTGGGTGTGGGGAGTGTTTCTGCTTCGGGCTGTCTGTAGTGCTGACACGGCAAGTACAGTATATTGTGATAAAAAATAGATGTTTGGAACAAAGAGACTCAGACTGACTTAATTTTATCCTGTTTTTCCTCTTGGTGAGTTGACAGTACTCCACAGCTGTGTTAGAATTAACCCCATGTTAAACTCAAATCCTGCGAATTTTGCTTCCTGGATTTTAGATGTCATAAGTTTTGACCTTAAAACTTCTCAGAGATTTTTATAATAGTAAAAAATTTGTTTTTTAATTTAAATCCACCTTTAGTTTTTCCATAAAGATGTAGGAAAAAAAGGAAAAGAAAATTTTGGTGTAGGATGAACAAAGATATAAGATGTGATTTCTTTATTGCAAACTGAATCTTTTCTGTTTCTCATTCTTCCCTAACAATCTGATGAATGATTTTACTATCATCATGACCTCATGTCCTAATTTACCAGGCTGTCAGTCAGACCAGCAGTTATGAGAAGCAGGAAGCTCATCCTGGGTAATGGCCAGATGGACAGGCGGAGTGAGAGGTTCATTCACCTATGGGTGAAGTGAATAGGTAGAGAGGAAAACTGAGTTGCAGGGGGAACCCTGAAAAAACAAGTGGGTGAAAAGACACTGTAATATGGGATGCAATAAAGAAAAAAGACACACGGAGAAACGTTTCTCACGTGTGTGAATGTACGGCTGTCCCTTGGCGTGCCTGAGGGATTTGTTCTAGGATCCTTTTCATATACCAAGATCCGTGCACACTCAAGGCCCTCAAGTGACCCTGCAGAACCTGCACAGGTGACGGATTTTGGCCCTTCACACGTGCAAGTTCACTGAAGGCTCTCAGTGTGAGAAGACTAAGTTTTCTCTCAACCAGGGAAAAACCGTGTTTGTTCAGATTAGATGATATAATATTTGGGAAAAGCTCGAGCAAGCTGTTGTTAAGCACTGAATATGTAATAAATGTACTCTTATCATTTATCTACTCTTCAGATTATACGGCTTCCCATATGGTGCTTCAGACACTTCATCAGCAGCCCTGTCAGAAAACAATATTCTAGAAATATCCCAACCTGATGTGTTTGCCCTGAAAAAGTAATGTTTGTGGTTTTGTAATAAATATTATCTACATATTCTGACTTTACATCAGCTTCTTGAACAATGACAGTATACTTCGGGCTCGTAAAGTATGTGATCAACAAAGGGTCCCGGCCTTTTCCAGGTAAATTGCCCAGATTCCTAAAACACTGTACTCCTGCCCTTGATGGACATTTTTAAATATGAAGGAATACACACGCGTGCATATAAGTACACGAATGCGTCCCACAGCATCAGCTCCCCGCCCAGCGGCTGGGGTCTGTTTTGCGTCTTGACCGCAGAGCATCTGTCACTGTTCTCCACCTTTTGACGTCGTTCATGCCTCCGTCCTCCGTCCTTAAATAAGACAGGCTGACTGTGGAGCCTCAACTGGAAATGTCCCCTCAGACTTGTTACTAAGCTTCTCTGTGGGTGGCGTTGTTAGTGTGCCGTAGTCTCGCCTCACCTGCACTTCTCAGCCCTCCCAGGGCGGCCGTCAGATTAGGAGGGAAAGCTCACCCCGGCTAGTTCCTGCATTTTCAGTTGCTTCGGAACGTTTCTGTTGGGACTGTGCCAGCCACGTCCGACTCAGGTACACACGTCTGTCCGCAGGCCCCTCTTCTCACCTAGCGTCCCCCCTGGCTTCCTCGCTGCCATTCCCGCTGCCTGCAGTCACTCCACACTGCAAAGTGGCTGCTTCTAAGTAAATTAGAGGGCAGAACTTGTGGCTCAAAGGAGAAGGGCGCTGGCCCCATATGCCGGAGGTGGCAGGTTCAAACCCAGCCCTGGGTCCCTAAGAATGACAAGCCATGCCATAGCCAACAAGGCTCGACTCACCACACCTGCTTGTTCCTCGGACCTCGTCTCTGTCTTTCCCTCCCTCTCCTCCAGGGCCTGGGCCTTGCCGCCCCTCCAGTACACCAGGCTTATTCGCATGTGCTTACAGTTTCCCTAGTTAGAACGTTCTTTTCAAAGACCTCTGTAAGCCTGGCTCCCTGCCATGTGAGCCTCAGGTCTGATATCACCCCTCAGGGAGGCCTTCCCTGCCCATCTCAGGGTCATGATCATTACATGGCCCCCAGCACATGGTCCTGCTCTATAGCTTTACCCCGTTACACAGGCCACTACTGGGAATCTTATTTATGTATGTGTTTGTTATCTGTGTTCACTGGAACAGGAATGTCGTAAGGACTACCTGTCCTATTTATCACCTAATCCTCAGAGCCTAGGACGGTGCCTGGCTCTCAGATGTGGCATAAGAAGTTCTTGTTGAATGAAGGCGTCCCTAGCAGACTGTCCGTTCACACTTCACCTCCAGTGTGTCACCGTGTCAGTGCTTCCTTTGAAAGGACTACTGGGTTTACTATTAGCCTTCATCTCTTGTGCCTGGATCACTGTACAGTGATGCTCAGTTCAGGCAGCACGTTAGAATCACTGGGAGAACTTACCCCAAATTACCATGTCCAGTTCCACCCAGTTAGGTCAGAATCCCTGGGGTGTGGGACTCGGGCGGTGCCACGTTTGCTGAAGCTTCCCGGGTGACTCTGCTTTCCTCCAGCACTAGACTTCTGTCTGGTGTCTCCGTGCATGTGCCTTCACAGTACCACTCCCCTGCTTGAGCACCTGCTGGCCACCCCGTCCATCCCCAATCCCCGCTGCGACTCATCCTTTTCTTACACACTCTCCAACACACTGAGCTGCTTGGCTGTCCGGCACCTGATTCCCCTTTCGTTTTCCTGCTTTGATGTTTTTATTCCCAGTGTCCTCTCCCCACCCCACTTCCCTGGAAGCACTCAGGACCTCGTCACCCTGCTGGCCCTGTCCGGGTGCTTCTATTCTTCAAGACCCAGTTCAATCCCACCTCTGGGAACGTGCTGTTCTCCACTCCGACGTACCCCTGATCACCACCGTGCTTCCTTCGGTGTATAGCACCAGTACCTATAACTTCTATTTTTTAAAATAACTTACTTTTATTTTTTTGAGCAGGTAATATGCAGATGGTATAATATTAAAATTTACAAAATTGTCTGGTCTGGGTGCAGAAGCTCACTCCTATAATCTCAGCACTTTGGGAGGCCGAGGCAAGAGTATCACTGAGGCCAGGAGTTTCAGACCAGCCTGGGCAATAGAGTGAGACCCTGTCTCTACAAAGCATTTGAAAGCTTAGCAGAGTGTGGTGGTTTGCCTGTGATCCCAGATACTCATACAGCTGAGCTGAGAAGGAGGATCCTTGGAACCCAGAAGTTTGAGGTTATACTGAGCTAAGATAGCGTCACAGCACTTCCCTCCAGCCTGGGCAACAGAGTGAGAACTCACCTCTACAAAAAATAAAGTACTGTACTGACATCCAGCAATGAGGTGTGTAGCACTTTTTCTAGGTTGAGTTTGCAAACTTAATCGTCTGACAATTAAGTATATACCTATGTGTATACACACATATGTGGGGGGATCCACACAGGGAGAATGCATACCCACAAATGCTCACACACAGCATGAAGTCCTCTGCACCTCCAATTCTTTTCACTTACCTTTCTGGGTTTGGGTTGATTTGTTTTAGTTGTGCTAAACCAAAACAAGAACAAAACAAACCTCCCTCCCCCACTTAACATAAAATTTATCCTCTTAACAAACTTTTAAAAATGCACAGTGCATTATTGTTAATTAGTGCACACCGTTGTCCAGACAGTCTCTGGACCACCTTCCTCTGCACAACCAAGACCCCCACCTTGAACAGCTCCTGCCTTCCCCGCTCCCTGCAGCCCCTAGCAATCCCCATTTTGCTTTTCCTTCTGAGTTCAACCACTTTTAGCTACTTCATACAGTGAAATCACATAGTGATTTTGTGATGGGCTTGTTTTACTTAGCTTCATGTCCCCAAGTTTCATCGTATTGTAGCTCAGACCAGGATTTCCTTCATTTTGAAAGGCTTAGAAACATCGCATTGTATGTATATACTACAATTTCTTTATCCACTTGTCTGCCAATGAATACTAATTTGTTTCCACAGCTTAGTGGTGGTGGATAATGCGGCAATCAACACGGGATTGCAAATATCTCTGCAAGATTCTGTTTACAATTACTTTGGGTAAATGTCCAGAAATAGCATTGCTGGATCATATGGTAGCTGAATTTTTAAGTTTTTAAAGAATCAAGGCCAGGTGCGGTGGCTCACGCCTGTAATCCCAGAACTCTGGGAGGCTGAGGAGGGTGGATTGCTTGAGCTCACAAGTTCGAGACCAGCCTGAGCAAAAAAAGCAAGACCCTTTCTCTACTAAAAATAGAAAAACTGAGGCAAGAGGATCGCTTGGGCCTAAGAGTTTACAGTTGCTATGAGCTGTAATTCCACGGCACTCTATCCAGGGTGACAGCTTGAGACTCTGTCTAAAAAAAGAAAAAAGTCTCATTCTGCTTTTTTCTATTGGATGCACCAATGCACCATTTCACATCTTTGCAGTTTCTCCACATCCTTGCTAGCATTTGTTGTTTTCCATCTTTGATACTGGTCATCCCTAACAAGTATGAGGCAATATCTCATTGTGGTCTGGTTTTGTTTTGCATTTACCTGCTATTTAGTGATGTTGAGCATCTTTTGATGTAACTGTCGGCCATTTGTTTGTCTTCTTTGGAGAAATTCCTATTCAGTTCCTTACCCATTTTTAAATTAAGGTTTTTGTTTTGTTTTATTTTTTGTTACTGAGTTGTAGCAGCTTCTTGTTTATTTTGGATACTAACTCCTTATTAGACATATGGTTCTCAAATATTTTATATCACCTATAGGCTGCCTTTTAACTTTATTGATTGTTTCTTTGCTATGCAAAAGTTGTTAAATTTGATATAATCCTATTTGTCTATTTTTGCTTCAGCATTATGTTTTGGAGATTATTTTGTATCTTACATAACTCTCTAATTTTTTAACAGATACATAGTATTCTGTTAATCCATGTATCATAACATAATTAACTAGTTTCCTAGAAATGTATATTTAGATTTTATTTAAAATTTTTCTGTTTTATATAATGCTTTGGTTATTAACTTGGTATATATACATCATTTAGCATAAATATTATGCTAAATATATATACATTTATAGGATAAATGTCTATTTCATTGGAATTCTGGGTCAAATATGCGTTTTTAATTTTTTAAAACATGCAGCTGTGCTTGGGTACATTTCTAATTTTGACAAGTATTACTAAGCTGCCCTCCATTAAAGGGTTTACTAATTTACATTCCTACCAGCAATGTAGAAATTGCTCTTTAAATTTTGTGTTGTTATTTAGCTTTTCGCATTTAAACACCTAATCTCTCTGACTCAGCTGTAATTAACTCAAAGGCAAGAACCAGGTCAGGCATCTCTCCCTGTAACTCACACAGTAGGCTCATGTAATTGGTGCTCAGTCAATAGCTGTTGCATCTTACTTCATTGTGTGCTTAGAGCGTTTTCTGAGGGTTCTGATCAAGGCCATGTCAAGAGTTGTCCCCTTTGCATGTGTACTATTCCCACATGCCAGAGGATGGAAGGGACCTGGTGCGATATTCGTGGGGAAGATGCTGTCTTGGGCTGTGTTGTGCTTCCATAACAGAAGACCACAGACTGTGTAATGTATACTGAACAGAGATTTATGGACTTACAGTTCTGGAGAGTGGGAAGTTCAGTATCTAGGCACCAGCAGATCTGGCGTCTGGTGAGGACCCATCTCTACTCCCAAGACGGCACCTTGAATACTGCCTCCTTTGGAGGGGATGGACACTTTTTTATATTAGCCTTCACCCTGGTGGGTGGGTTTAATGCCTTATTTAAAAAGCTAAAAATTAGCTTAAAATTAGCTTTTTTATTAAGGCATTAAACCTACCCACTAGGGTGAAGGCCTCATGGCCTAATCACCTCTTAAAGGCCCTACCTCCCAATACCATTACATTGGCAAGTAAGTCTGAACATGAATTTGGGAGGAAACAAGCATTTAACCATAACATATGCCATCTGTTGCTGTTGTTCTTCCAGGATTCGATATTATCATTGACTCAGAATGGTTAAACAGACCTTAGATCTATTATCAGATTTGGTTTGTTTGGGTAATTCAGTATAATGGATACAGCTGACACCAAGCGAGTATCGGGGCCTTTCAATTCTTATAACTTAGAAGATAACACATTTACTATGAATTAAGTAAATGAGTTTCCCCCAACTTTTTGTTATGAAAAATTTCAATCATAAATATAAGTTAAAATAATAAGCCCAGCATTTGTACACGTTTATTTTATTGTTCAAAACAAAATTATATTTATATATATCAAACTTATATTTACATATTGCAGCAATACCAAAAATAAATTTATGGGACATGATGAAACTAAAAAGCTTCTGCACAGCTAAGGATACAATAACTAAAGCAGGCAACCTTCAGAATGGGAGAAGATATCACATGCTATGAATCTGACAAAGGACTGATAACTAGAATCTGTAGAAAATTTAAACTAATCAACATGAAAAGCACATACAATTCAATTTGTAAGTGGGCAAGAGACTTGAACAGAACCTTCTCTGAAGAAGTCAGATAAATGGCCAACAAACACATGAAAAAATGCTCATCGTCCCTAATCATCACAGAAATGCAAATCAAAAGCACCCTGAGATATCACTTAACCCCAGTGAGAATAGCCCACATCACAAAACTCCAAAGCTACAGATGCTGGCGTGATTGTGGAACAGTGAACACTTTTACACTGCTGGTGGGATTGCAAACTAATACGACCTCTATGGAAAGAAGTATGGAAAATCTTCAAAGTGCTAAAAGTAGACCTTCCATTTGATTCCACAATCCCATTACTAGGTATCTACCCAGAAGAAAAAAGAAATAATTTTACCACAAGGACATTTGCCCTAGAATATTTATTGCAGTTCCTTTCACAATCACCAAGATGTGGAATTAACCCAAGTGACTGTCAACACATAAATGAATTAATGAACTGTGGTATATCTATACCATGGTATACTATTCAGCCACAAAATGATGGAGACTTTACATCTGTATTAACCTGGATGGAGTTGAAGCACATCCTACTTAGTAAAGCAACGTACTCAATAATAATATAAAACCAATAGATAAAAACTTGTGGGGGCCCCTATGGCCGGGTCTCGGTCGCTGTAGGAAGGAACCAGGTGTGACACGGATTTGAAGTACAAGCTTGCAGGAGGCGGGCTAACCTTAGTTGCAGGGTAGCCCTGAGCCCCCTCCGCAACAGCTATTTATTAAGGTCATACACAACAGGTGTGGACCGTTAAGGTAATTGACATAAACAGGTGTGGCGAGTTCAGGTAATTACTATGAGGGCTGCCTGCGTAAGGATTGCTCTCCCCACGTGTTCTTTCCCCACGTGCCCCCATGAAGAACCACTAAGCATCAATGTTTA